>QRFJ01004606.1:177272-191139 GCA_006176705.1 Cocos nucifera
CAAACTTGGTCTCTAATTCATGAATCTCACCGTATCCGAAATATTGATCCACTCCTTAGTTAAGTCAGACCCACCATTTGCATAGACTGGGTTCCTAATTGAGTCTCTCACCGTATCCGAAATATTGAGCCCAACTCATCCTCCAGCCCATAGCATCCAATGCCTAATAGACATGGTTGCATCTTCCCGGTGCAACTGAGCCACTGTATCCAGCCGAGAACAATCAACCCCGGGAAGGGCCCGCACATCTACAATGGTGGAAGACCTCAGACTTAATCTTTTCTTAGGGAGAATTGATTCAGGTCTCATTAAACTAGACTTGTCATAGTCATAACAATTATGACTAACCTAGTGGCATGGGTTAGCTCGGATTATTGACCACCTCAGATCAGAACTGTGTCAACAGATATGGCCAGGTAAGTGAGACCGGTGGAAGGAATATGCCATTAACTCGTACAAGAATGCATTCAGGTCGAGTAGCTTCCAATTAAAAACCAGTCGGTCGTATGTGCCAAACTTACCTTAGACACCAAATTGTTGAGTCCAGAACCAATTGGGTTAGCCTACAATCCAGACTCTAACCTCTGAGCCTAATTAGGTCTTGCTTGATCGTGACTCGATCTTGACCCAGACTTAATCCTATTAGGCTGGTCAATTTAAGCATTGTTGATCCCATCTAACCAACTCTTGATTCGGTTTGATCAACCGCTTAGACCTAATTGAGCTACCCAAGCCCGAACCCAGTATTATGAATATGTCTTAGATCTAAAATTCTCAATTTTAGACCTAATTAATATTTCCATAATCTTAATTCTTTAATTAAGTAGGGTTCATAAACAAAATATGCACAATAAATCCTAGGTTTCAGGATCTAGGGTTTTGCAGAAAGTAAGTTTTGGATTTCTGATTAAGGACGAACACGCAGCACCCCTACACATCATAAGAACACCCCATCGAATGGGAAGAGAGGGCCTTTAAACCCTTCTTCATTCTTATGACCGGACGGCCAAGAGGAACGCCTTAATCAGGAACATGCAATACTACAAAATAGTTTTAGATCTATATCATATATCTCATATACAAATTAGATCTAATCATGGCATATTTTGCATACATCTCATGTATCGAATCATGCATATTTTTAGATCTAAATTATCTCATAATAATCTAAAAAATTAGATTTAAATTGATCTAATCAAAATAAATTCTAATCTAGACAACTTATGTAGAACTATTCTACAACTAGTCTAGACATGCATCAATCATATCTCATATGATGTTTAAAATTAAATAATTTTTATTTACTATTTTTTAGATGTTATTATAATAATTATAATATCAAAAAATAGTAAATAAATAGATCTAAAATATGATTTAATCAAATTAAATTAAAAACATGCAAGACTATTCTATAGAACTATTCTATTTTAGAACTAGTCATGCATATTTTCTAATCTTAGATCCAAATCATTTAATTTTAATTTTTTCTGATTTTAGATCTGATCACATCTCATGTGACATCTAAAATCACTTATTTTTTAATTAAAATAAATTTAAAATTAGATCTAAATACTTTTAGAACCTTGGCTCTGATACCAGTTGAAGGAAAAATCCTGATTTTTCGGACCAGGTTCGTTCAGATCTGATCAGATCAAGAGATATATTTCAAAAATTTTTTCTCTTTGATCTAAATCAGATCTAAGATATTTTAGATCTGAATTCTTATTATTTTAATAATAAAAATAAAATAAGATAAATTAAATCAAATTTAATTTACCTTGATTTGGGTAATCCTATTACCCGTTGATGATCCTGTAAGCAGCGGAAGGTTCTGGATCTAGCCACGCAAGTGCCTGGCCTCTACCGGTATCCACTCAGGCTTGGATCTAGGAGATCCTCTTCTTCTCTATCACATCTCCAAAAATTAGATCTGGATCTGATCTGGAGGATCTTCAAAACTCTTTTGAAGATCAGCAGTCGTCCTTTGCAGCAGCGCAGCCTTCTAGCTTTTGATCGCCTTTCTCTTGATCTGGAATCGCACCAACCAAGGTCCAAAACTCCTTTTGGACGTGGAGAGGAGAGGGAGAAGATGGTTTGGCATGGAGGAAGGAGGGGAGAGGCAGCCTTGGGGCATGGGGAATTTTTGAATACTTCTTGAGTTGGGCGCAGGGTCTTATTTATAGACTAAGCTGTGATCCAACTCCTCTTCTTCCCAACCAATCACAACCCTTTGTGAAATCAGATCTAAATCTGATTGGTGGGAATAGAGTCCCCTGGATTCCTCCTTAGAGGGTGCCTAAGACCAGTCAAAGTTGGTTCTTAGGAGAACTCTAATTGGAATCCAAAAAGGAGATGGAGTCCTTGTCCAACAAGGACTCCTAGGCGCCTCCAACTTGGGCACACGCCACCCTTGGCGTGCGCCCTCCTCCTTGCCAGGTTCTGGCAGGGGGACAGGCCCCCACCAGCTCTCCAATAGGTGCATGACATGTGGTCAAAAGTCAAAGTGTCAATGGTCAACATTTGACCAGTCAAAGGTAGACTTTTGACCAAAGTCAAAGAACAAGAAATGGCAGGTGACCAAAAATGGCAGGTAATGTCTTACAAAATAAGACAACCTTTTCTGACTTGGACAACCTCCAGTCAGACCATATGAAGGCCTCTGATTGAGCACAAACTCCTTTGGCTCAGTCAGGACAACTTATTTATGATAGTAAAAGAAGAACGTTAGGTTCAATCGAGTGCTAGCACGATTTTCCTTGAACCTAATTGAATCTCATTCAGATCAATTGAACTAGATCAGTTCAATTGATGATCACCAGATTCAAACCCTTGTTTGTGTGACCCAGTTAGGTTCAGTTCTGTATGGTAATGGGATATGTCATGATCTCTATCATCGACATCATCGAAACTCCTTTCGATGGATCAGAACTCTTCTGATTCGAACAGCTAGAATGATCGATCATCTAAATCATTCTAATTGCTCCCAAAATCCACCAGTGACACCTAGCAGTATATGGTGGCAACCCATCAGAGCTGAATGCGAACCTCTTGGTGCAGCTACCTGTGTGATTAAGTTCTTCTATCTTGAGCCCCGATCAGATTAGGGTTAAGGTGAACTCGTCAAACCCTAGTCTCTGTCATATGATGTAATCATTCGATTCGAAGTCCAATGTGAAAATCTAAATAGAAACTCTTTCTATTATTTCACTCTGCCATGGCCATGGGCTTCTGGACTTGATTCTCATGATCATCATAGGGCTGCTCCTCTACCACCGAGGTAGATAGATTCCATCTTGATGCAATCCAGTTCCTACAATGAACATGCTATAGCCAACATACACCTCAGGGTTCCATATGGCTAGGAGACCGAGTAATGGTGTAGTCAAACTATAACACCCTCAAGGTGAACTGCCGATGCATCCTCAGGTCAAAGAACCAGACACACTACTGCAGCATCGAGTCAGTCATTGACGAGAAGGTAGACTTCCCTAATGACTACTCGAGGTGGTCACGCTCAGTGCCCTCGTTCTCTAACGAGTACCTGTACTCTCGCTCCGGTGTCTCCACACCGTAGACTCAAGACTCATCTACTAAAGAGAAGCGATTGTACACCAACCTTCCGGATCAATCACCATCCTCGTGATGATCCTATGGTCGGGAGCATTTTATGAGTTAATAATGATTATTCATGTCTTAAATTTTCAACTCTTGAAAATATGAATTATCATTACCATTAACTCAAAGGATGTATCACAGACACTAAATACACATATGTGATAGAAAATAACCCATTTTATTGATTATTAGTCAAAATTATAATTTTGCCCCTAGAAGTGTATTACAAGTGTCAGCCAATTCTGGCTTCTAGGGCACATATATCTAACAATCTCCCACTTGTCCTAAAGCCAATTGGCTACAAGTCTTGGCTACAAGTCTAAGTCCCATCTTCTCAAGGTGGGCTTCGATCTTCTGCTGGCCCAACGGCTTTGTAAGTGGGTCTGCCACATTATCTGTGGAGTTGACTCTCTTGACCTCGACGTAACCCTTCTCGAGGTAATCGCGGATGAGGTGGTATCGCCGCTCAATGTGCTTGGATTTCTGGTGAGACCTCGGCTCCTTAGCAAGGGCTATGGCGCCATTGTTGTCGCAGTATAGAGGAATGGCATCTGATGGCATTACTCCAATTTCTGCAGCAAACTTCTTGTACCAGAATGCTTCCTTCGCAGCCTCTGATGCAGCGATATATTCTGCTTCCATGGTGGAATCTGCTATCACATTTGCTTGGAACTCTTCCAGCTGACAGCACCACCATTGCACACAAACAGACTCCCAGATGTCGACTTTCGATCATCTATATCGGACATGAAATCCGAGTCTGTGTATCCCTGGACTTGGAGTTCTCCATTACCAAAGACCAACATCATATCCTTAGTTCTTCTCAAGTACTTAAGGATACATTTCACAGAAGTCCAGTGTTCTTCACCTGGATTTGACTGATATCTGCTTGTGACACTCACAGCATGGGCTATATCAGGTCGTGTACATAGCATGGCATACATGAGGCTCCCTATTGCAGAAGCATAAGGGATCTTGCTCATGCGTTCTATTTCCTCAGGTGTGCTAGGGGCACATCTTCTTGGAAAGATGAATACCATGTCTGAAGGGTATTAATCCCCTCTTAGAGTTTTCCATACTAAACCTCTTTAGTACTTCCTCTATGTACATCTTCTGTGAAAGTCCTAGCATCCTATTCGGTCTATCCCTATAGACCTTAATTCCTAGAATAAAGGATGCTTCACCTAGGTCTTTCATGGAGAATTCCTTGGACAACCATATTTTGACTGATTGTCAACATGGGAATATCATTCCCAATAAGGAGGATGTCATCCACGTACAATACGAGGAAGACAACAGCGCTCCCACTGACCTTTTTGAAAACACATGGTTCCTCTTCATTTTTGATGAAACCAAACTTTTTGATCACATCATTGAAACGAGTGTTCCAGCTCCGAGATGCTTGCTTAAGTCCATATATGGACCTTTGCAGCTTGCAAACCTTGTGATCAGTATCACTGGATGTGAAACCTAGCGGCTGTTCCATATAGATATCTTCCTCAAGATATCCATTTAAGAATGCCGTTTTCACGTCCATTTGCCATATTTCATAATCGAAATAGGCTGCAACAGGCAAGCAATGTGCGGATGGATTTTAGCATAGCCACTGGGAAAAGGTATCCTGATAGTCAATGCCTTCGCGTTGACTATAACCTTTTGCCACTAGTCTAGCCTTGAATGTCTCCACATTCCCATCTGCACCAATCTTTCTCTTGAAGATCCATTTACACCCAATAGGTACTATACCTTCTGGTGGATCTACCAAGGTCCAGACTTGGTTTGAGTGCATCGAGTCAATTTCTGACTGCATTGCCTCTAGCCATTTCTCGGAGTCGATATCTGATATCGCCTCGTTGTAGGTTTTGGGATCATCACCATGAGCACCATTACCTACGAGGAACATTTTCCTCTACTTCCTCTGAAATAATACCTAAGTATCTTTCAGGGGGATGGAAAACTCTTTCCGATCTACGAGGTGGAGGAGGTAGTGTTCTTATTGGCTCAACCTGATTTGGTTCCAATTGGTCCTTAGCTCGTTGTACTTGTGAGACTTTCTCATCAAGCTTAATCTGCTTTCCAATGCCGCTATCTTGAATAAACTATTTTTCAAGAAAGATGGCATGTCGACTCACAATCACATTGTGGTCTTCTGGAATGTAGAAATAGTATCCTAATGACTCTTTAGGATATCCTATGAATCGAGCTCTAAAGGACCTAAACTCTAACTTGTCCGCTTGTTGTCTTTTGACATGAGCCGGACAACCCCAAATTCTGAGATGACTCAGACTTGGTTTCTTACCGTGCCATATCTCATACGGTGTGGTAGGAACGGTTTTAGAGGGAACCCTATTCAGTAGATAAATTGAAGTTAACAATGAGTGTCCCCAAAGAAAATCAGGGAGGTCTGTGAAGCTCATCATGGATCGAACCATATCCAATAGAGTCCGATTTCTCCATTCTGAAACCCCGTTGAGTTGAGGTGTTCCTGGTGGAGTCCATTGAGAGACTATGCCATTTTTCCTTGAGATAGTCTAGGAATTCCGGCTAAGGTATTCACCTCCTCGATCTGATCGAAGAACCTTAATGGGTTTTTCAGTTTGTTTTTCTACTTCATGTCTGAATTCTTTGAACTTTTCAAAAGCTTCAGACTTGTGTCTCATAAGATACACATACCCATACCTAGACAGATCATCGGTAAAGGTAATGAAGTAGACAAAATTGCCTCTAGCCGGCACATCAAATGGGCCGCACACATCAGTATGTACTAGGGCAAGGAGATCTGTGGCCCTCTCCCCATGTCCAACAAAAGGGAGTTTAGTCATTTTGCCTTGAAGACAAGATTCACAAGTTGGATATGACTCGAAAGTCAATGGACTCAATAGCCCATTTTTCTCCAATTTGTTGATCCTATCTTCTGCTATATGACCTAATCTCAGGTGCCATAGATATCTATCGTTTGGACTATCCCTAGGTCGTTTGGCATTCACGTTTTGCTCGATAGTTAGAACAGGTACATCAATATGTAGCTGATAAAGACCATTAATAAGAAAACCATTTGCAATTTTATTTCTTTCATAAAGAATGTTACAATGGTCCTTAAAGAAGGTAATCACATAGCCTTCTTGTGCTAAGCATGAAACAGAAATCAAATTCCTGCTAGCTGCAGGCACATAATAACAGTCTTTCAAAACTAAGTCTAAACCAGATGGTAATCGAAGAGGGTATGTTCCCACGGCTACTGCAGCAACTCTTGCTCCATTACCGATGCGTAGGATCATGTCTCCATCCCTCAGCCTCCTGCTATCCTCAAGACCCTGCATGGAAGTGCACAGATGAGCACTAGAACCAGAGTCAAGCACCCAACTGGATGCAGAAGAAACCGTAAGGTTAGACTCAATAACGAGCATACCTCCAGAAGGACCTTCCTTCTTGTTCTTCAGGGTGGCCAGGTAAGTAGGGCAGTTCCGCTTCCAATGGCCGTCGCTGTTGCAATGGAAACACTTTCCTTTGACATCGGCCTTCTTCTTCGGCTTCTTCTTCTTCTTTGCTTTCCTTCCACCTTCTTGCTTTTTCACAGACTTCTTTTTCTTTCCATAAGACTTTCTTTTGGAAGAAGTCCATTCCATAGCAAGAACTGAGCCTTTAGAACCTTTCATAGAAAGCTCAGCGGTAACCAGCATATTCATTAATTCGGCCAAGGAATTTTGAAGTTTATGCATGTGGTAATTCATGATGAATTGCCCATATGCATCAGTCAAGGATTGCAGAATAATATCATTCTGCAGATCCAAGTCTAACTTCACACCGAGCTTCTCAAGCTCTTCCATGTCCTTGATCATTGTCAGACAGTGATCTTGGACTGACTGCCCATCACGCATCTTAGCCTTAAAAAGTCATTTCGTGACTTGATATTTGGCTGCGCGACTCTGTTCACCAAACATCTCCTGCAGGTGAGCCAACATTTGGCGAGCAGTCCCGATATCTTCATGTTGGCGCTGGAGCTCATCAGACATCGAGCCCAACATGTAATATCTGGCCTTATTATCTTCGTCTATCCATTTTTCCAGAGACGCTCTCTGTTCAGTGGATGGACGGGCTGGTAAGGTGGGAGGGTCCTGGTCCAATACATGGGTTAACTTCTCGAAACCCAAAATAATTTTGTAGTTCCTGAGCCAATCTTTATAATTGGGTCCAGGTCAGTCTATGTGTGTCCAGGATACGTGCCAATGGGTTGGACGCAGACATTTTTTTTTCTGTAGAGAGTCAAAGATTCTAGTTAGATACTGTAATTATGACTTGACCAATTTATTTAGAAATTTTATTTTTAAACAAATTAGCTCCCACTATTTTCTCGGATCCCTACACTCCCTCTGTAGAGATGCAAAAATCTCCATGATTAATGATTTCTAGTGGGTGGTGCGGTCTCACCAACTGACTCATCACCTCACCTAACAGTTATTGGTGATGGGTTAGCCAATGAGTGAACAACTCTTGTTCAATGATTCTCTAATCATGGTGCACCCAAACTTGGTCTCTAATTCATGAATCTCACCGTATCCGAAATATTGATCCACTCCTTAGTTAAGTCAGACCCACCATTTGCATAGACTGGGTTCCTAATTGAGTCTCTCACCGTATCCAAAATATTGAGCCCAACTCATCCTCCAGCCCATAGCATCCAATGCCTAATAGACATGGTTGCATCTTTTCCGGTGCAACTGAGCCACTGTATCCAGCCGAGAACAATCAACCCCGGGAAGGGCCCGCACATCTACAATGGTGGAAGACCTCAGACTTAATCTTTTCTTAGGGAGAATTGATTCAGGTCTCATTAAACTAGACTTGTCATAGTCATAACAATTATGACTAACCTAGTGGCATGGGTTAGCTCGGATTATTGACCACCTCAGATCAGAACTGTGTCAACAGATATGGCCAGGTAAGTGAGACCGGTGGAAGGAATATGCCATTAACTCGTACAAGAATGCATTCAGGTCGAGTAGCTTCCAATTAAAAACCAGTCGGTCGTATGTGCCAAACTTACCTTAGACACCAAATTGTTGAGTCAGAACCAATTGGGTTAGCCTACAATCCAGACTCTAACCTCTGAGCCTAATTAGGTCTTGCTTGATCGTGACTCGATCTTGACCCAGACTTAATCCTATTAGGCTGGTCAATTTAAGCATTGTTGATCCCATCTAACCAACTCTTGATTCGGTTTGATCAACCGCTTAGACCTAATTGAGCTACCCAAGCCCGAACCCAGTATTATGAATATGTCTTAGATCTGAAAATTCTCAATTTTAGACCTAATTAATATTTCCATAATCTTAATTCTTTAATTAAGTAGGGTTCATAAACAAAATATGCACAATAAATCCTAGGTTTCAGGATCTAGGGTTTTGCAGAAAGTAAGTTTTGGATTTCTGATTAAGGACGAACACGCAGCACCCCTACACATCATAAGAACACCCCATCGAATGGGAGGAGAGGGCCTTTAAACCCTTCTTCATTCTTATGACCGGACGGCCAAGAGGAACGCCTTAATCAGGAACATGCAATACTACAAAATATTTTTAGATCTATATCATATATCTCATATACAAATTAGATCTAATCATGGCATATTTTGCATACATCTCATGTATCGAATCATGCATATTTTTAGATCTAAATTATCTCATAATAATCTAAAAAATTAGATTTAAATTGATCTAATCAAAATAAATTCTAATCTAGACAATTATGTAGAACTATTCTACAACTAGTCTAGACATGCATCAATCATATCTCATATGATATTTTTAAAATTAAATAATTTTTATTTACTATTTTTTAGATGTTATTATAATAATTATAATATCAAAAAATAGTAAATAAATAGATCTAAAATATGATTTAATCAGATTAAATTAAAAACATGCAAGACTATTCTATAGAACTATTCTATTTTAGAACTAGTCATGCATATTTTCTAATCTTAGATCCAAATCATTTAATTTTAATTTTTTCTGATTTTAGATCTGATCACATCTCATGTGACATCTAAAATCACTTATTTTTTAATTAAAATAAATTTAAAATTAGATCTAAATACTTTTAGAACCTTGGCTCTGATACCAGTTGAAGGAAAATCCTGATTTTTCGGATCCAGGTTCGTTCAGATCTGATCAGATCAAGAGATATATTTCAAAAATTTTTTTCTTTGATCTAATCAGATCTAAGATTTTCTAATTAATAAAAAAAAATAAATAAATTAAATCAAATTTAATTTACCTTGATGGGTAATCCTATTACCCGATGATCCTGTAAGCAGGAAGGTTCTGGATCTAGCCACGCAAGTGCCTGGCCTCTACCGGTATCCACTCAGGCTGGATCTAGAGATCCTCTTCTTCTCTATCACATCTCCAAAAATTAGATCTGGATCTGATCTGGAGGATCTTCAAAACTCTTTTGAAGATCAGCAGTTGTCCTTTGCAGCAGTGCAGCCTTCTAGCTTTTGATCGCCTTTCTTTGATCTGGATCGCACCAACCAAGTCCAAAACCTTTTGGACATGGAGAGGAGAGAGAGGAAGAGGGTGGCATGGAGAAGGAAGGAGAGGGGCTCATGGGGGAAACTCTTTTAATCTTGGGCGATAGGGTCTTATTTATAGACTACTGTGATCCAACTCCTCTTCTTCCCAACCAATCACAACCTTTTGTGAAATCAGATCTAAATCTGATTGGTGGGAATAGAGTCATCCTAATCCTAATCAGATTAGGGTCCCTCAAAACCCTCCTTAGATGGTGCCTAAGACTAGGTCAAACAAGGACTTCTTTGGAGCCATCTAAGTTGGAATCCAAAAAGGAGATTGGAGTCCCATCTGTCCAACAAGGACTCCTAATCCTTATCCACTTGGGCACACGCCTCCCTAGGCATGCGCCCTTTATCCTCTGCCAGGTTCTGGTAGGGGGACAAGGCCCCCACCAGCTCTCCAATAGGTGCATGACACATGTGGTCAAAAGTCAAAGTGTCAATGGTCAACATTTGACCAAAGTCAAAGACAAGACTTTTGACCAAAGTCAAAGACGAAAAATGGTAGGTGACTCAAAAATGGCAGGTTATCTCAAAATAAGACAACCTTTTCTGACTTGGACAACCTCCAGTCAGACCATATGAAGGCCTCTGATTGAGCACAAACTCCTTTGGCTCAGTCAGGACAACTTATTTATGATAGTTAAAAGAAGAACGTTAGGTTCAATCGAGTGCTAGCACGATTTTCCTTGAACCTAATTGAATCTCATTCAGATCAATTGAACTGGATCAGTTCAATTGATGATCACCAGATTCAAACCCTTATTTGTGTGACCCAGTTAGGTTCAGTTCTGTATGGTAATGGGATATGTCATGATCTCTATCATCGACATCATCGAAACTCCTTTCGATGGATCAGAACTCTTCTGATTCGAGACAGCTAGAATGATCGATCATCTAAATCATTCTAATTGCTCCCAAAATCCACCAGTGACACCTAGCAGTATATGGTGGCAACCCATCAGAGCTGAATGCGAACCTCTTGGTGCAGCTACCTGTGTGATTAAGTTCTTCTATCTTGAGCCCCGATCAGATTAGGGTTAAGGTGAACTCGTCAAACCCTAGTCTCTGTCATATGATGTAATCATTCGATTCGAGTCCAATGTGAAAATCTAAATAGAAACTCTTTCTATTATTTCACTCTGCCATGGCCATGGGCTTCTGGACTTGATTCTCATGATCATCATAGGGCTGCTCCTCTACCACCGAGGTAGATAGATTCCATCTTGATGCAATCCAGTTCCTACAATGAACATGCTATAGCCAACATACACCTCAGGGTTCCATATGGCTAGGAGACCGAGTAATGGTGTAGTCAAACTATAACACCCTCAAGGTGAACTGCCGATGCACCTCAGGTCAAAGAACCAGACACACTACTGCAGCATCGAGTCAGTCATTGACGAGAAGGTAGACTTCCTAATGACTACTCGAGGTGGTCACGCTCAGTGCCCTCGTTCTCTAACGAGTACCTGTACTCTCGCTCCGGTGTCTCCACACCGTAGACTCAAGACTCATCTACTAAAGAGAAGCGATTGTACACCAACCTTTCCAGGATCAATCACCATCCTTATGATGATCCTACGATCGGAAGTATTTTATGAGTTAATAATGAAAATTCAGGTCTTAAATTTTCAACTCTTGAAAATATGAACTATCATTACCATTAACTCAAGGGATGTATCACAGAGACTTTCAAATATACACTATAATAGAAAATAACCCATTTTATTATTTATAGTCAAAATTATAATTTTATCCTTAGAAGTGTATTACAAGTGTCAGCCAATCTGACTTCTAGGGCACACATATCTAACAAGTCCATGCTCATCTGATCAAACTGAATATGCCCTACAACATGCTCGCCCTCCTACATCCGAAGGCTATATAGTTGTTTATTCAGCATCAACTTATTGCATATATTCTTTTTCAAGTATAATTGATGTAACCTCGACCATAAATTCTTGGGTGTCTTCTCCTCCAACACACCATATAAAATCTCATCCATTAGATAAGTTCTAATCATGGCACACGTCCTTTTCTCTAAGGACTTCCACTTCTTATCTGTCGTCTCGTCCAGCCTATCCTCCAAAGTCGAATCCAACCTCATCTGAATCAATGGATCCTCCATCCTAACCTTCTATATCGTGAAACTTTCTTTACCATCAAACTTCTCTAAACCTACTTTCAACCTGCTATTCTCCATGATCAAATTGAATCAAAACAATTAATAGGTAGATCTAAAAATTATCTTGACTAGAGATGGTAGATAGCAGCCCTTAGATTACTTTCTCATGAAACCAAGAGAAAAGCCTTAGATTTGAACATCGCTGCTGATGTCTACTGAAACCTGATCTTCTTTCTCTTTCATACTTAACTAGGCTCTGATACCAATTGTTGTAATAATTGATACTGCTCTGATACCAACTATTTACCTACGGCTGCTCAGAACCATAGCTGTAGAAGCGATCTCTTGCATGAACCTAGGTGTTAATCTAGCAAACTAAAGAAGATCTAAGAAAGAAGAGAGAAGAGGATGAAATATAGGATTTCACTATCGGAACTAGAGAGAAGAGATAAGAGAGTAAGGAAGAAAAGCTCAATTATATTCCACTCTTCTATTGTAAAAGTTATAATACCTGCGTTTATAGATCCTAGAGTTCTCACATGAATCCTAATAAACGTCTGCTCAAAAAGTCTCCTAGGCTAGCCCAATACATGAAAGCACTCACCGAGCCGATGTATGTTGGGGGATATCAACACGCTTTGATACCACTTGTTAAAAATCTAGTACTAGTGGATTGCAATAGGAAGAAAGAAGAAAATAAAATAAGAATAATCAAGTATGTGGATCAGCTTAAAGGCTCACCTCCATGAGGCACGCAAACTTCACTATGAAAAAGAAAGAGATATAAGAGGAGATTACCCACTCTCAACTCACGTATATAATTCTCTCAATAAGAAGTTATCTTGAATAAACTCTCATTTGGAGACCCTCTGAAACGACCGCAGTCCGCTGCCTAGCTATTTGCTCAAAGCCTCTGCTCTTGCTATCTGCTATTGTCCTTTTCTCTACTCTTTGCATCTCAGGCTCTCTTAAAATCACCAAGCCACTACCACTCAAAGCTCCTGGTCTGCTGCTTATAAAGGGCACGAAAGTACAAATCCAAGTCAAATGCAAAGATAACAATTCTGACAGGATTTGAGTGTCCACATGAAGAAAGGATCCCGCACGTCAGCGAGGCCACCTGGACCCAGGTTGCACTCATGCATGCATGCTTGGGCTGGGCCGCGCCCATGCACGCTCGGCTTGGGTCGCACACATGCACTCCCGGCCTGGGTCGCGTGCACACATGCCTGCACTGGGCCGTGTGCCTGTGCCTGGGCCATGTGCAGGGCCGCCGGCCATGCCAGCATGTTGGCTGGCCCATGTGCTAGTGTGCGCTTGGGCAAACCCCCATGGGCCCGTGCGCTTGGTTCGTGCCTTCATGGGCCTACCCACCATGGGTCCCACTTCGACGATCCATCTGATGCTTCTTCATGCATATCTTCGCTATCCAGTCTCTGATTGGAGTGTTCTTAGGTTCATTGGACTTCGTTCATCATCCTGGACCTCATTATGACCTTAATGTTGAAGAATTCATGGCATTTTTTTCAACAATATATACCCATGTGTCA
>QRFJ01004607.1:0-178115 GCA_006176705.1 Cocos nucifera
AAAAAAGAGAAGAGATTTCTTTTGGAAGAAGTACCATTTCCATAGCAAGAACTAGAAGCCTTTAGACCTTTCATCAGAAAGCTCAGCGGTAACGCAGCATATTCATTAACTCGACCAAGGAATTTTTGAAGTTTTGCATGTGTAATTCATAATGAATTGGCCCATATGCCATCAGTCAAGGAATTGCAGAATAATAAATCGTTCTGCAGATCCAGTCCAACTCACACACCGAGACTTCTCCAAGCTCTTTCCATGTCCTTGATCATTGTCAGACAGTGATGCTTGGACGACTGCCCATCACTTTATCTTAGCCTTAATAAGAGTCATTTGTTGAACTTGATTATTATGGCTGCGCAACTCTGTTCACCAAACATCTCCTGCAGGTGAGCAACATTTGGCGAGCAGTCCTGTATCTTTCAATGTTGGTGCTGGACGCTCATCAGACATCCGAAGCCGAAACATGTAGTATCTCTGGCCTTATTGTCTTCGTCATCCATTTTTTTCCAAGAGACACTCTTTGTCAACAATGGAACGGGCTGGTAATATAGGGAAGTCCTGGTCCAAAACATTGTAACTCTCGAACCCAAAATAATTTTGTAGTTCCTGAGCAATCTTTATAAGTTGGTCCAGTCAGTCTAATGTGTTCCCAGGATACGTGCCTGGGTTGACGCATGACATTTTTCTGTAAAGAGTCAAAGATCTAGTTAGATATATAATTTGACTTGACCAATTTAATTTAGGGATTTTATTTTAAGACAAATTAGCTCCTACTATTTTCTCGGATCCCTACACCCCTCTGTAGAGATGCGAAAATCTCCGCGTTGAATGATTTCTATGGGTGGTGCGGTCTCACCAACTGACTCATCAACTCACCACTAACAGTTATTGGTGATGGGTAGCCAATGAATGAACAACTCTTGTTCAAGTGATTCTCTAATCAATGGTGCCCCCAATACTGAGGTCTCTTAATTCGATGGAATCTCACCGTATCCGAAAATATTGATCCACTCCTTATTAAAGTCAACCCACCATTGCATAGACTGGGTTCCTAAATTGGTCTCTCACCGTATTCGAATATTGAGCCCAACCATCCCTCAGCCGCATAGCATCCAATGCCTAATAGACATGGTTGCGTCTTCCCAGGTGCGCAACTGCAGCCACTGTATCCAGCCGAAAACAATCGAAACCCGGGAAGGGCCGCACGTCTTATCAATCGGTGGAAAGACCTCGGACTTAATCTTTTCTTAAGATGAGAATTTGATTCAGGTCTCATTAAACTAAGACTTGGTTAATCATAACAAATTATGACTAACCTAAAGTGGCATGGGTAGCTCGGATTATTGACCCACCTCAGATCAGAACTGTGTCAATAGATATGGCCAGTTAAGTGAGATCGATGGAAAGGAATATGCCATTAATCGTACAAGAAGCATTCAGGTCGAGTAGCTTCAATTAAAAAACCAGTCGTCGTCTATGCCAAACTTACCTTAGAACACCAAATTGTTGAGGTCAGAACCAATTGAGTTTAGCCTACGAATCCAGAACTCTAACCTCTGAGCCTAAATCTAAGGTCTTGCTTGATCGTACTTTGATCTTGACCCAGACTAATCCCTATTGCTGGTCAATTAAGCATTGTTGATCCTATACTTAGATACCAACTCTTGATCGTCGGTTTGATCAACCGCTTAGAACCTAATTGAGCTACCCAAGCCCGAACGCCAGTATTATCGAAATATGTCTTAGATCTGAAATTCTCATTTTAGACCTAATTAATATTCCATAACTAATTCTTAATTAAGTGGGTTCATAAACAAAAATGCACAATAAATCCTAGGGTTTCAAGATCTAGATTTTGCAGAAAGTAAAGTTTGGGTTCTGATTAATGGACGAACACGTGCAGCACCCTACACGTCATAAAACACCCCATCCGAATGGAAAAGAGAGGGAACTTTAACCCTTCTTCGTTCTTTGACCGGATGGCCAAGAGGAACGCCTAATCAGGAACATTCCAATACTCAAAACAATATCAGATCTTATATCATATATTCAATATATAAAGTAGATATAATCGTGGCATATTTTGCATACATCTCAGTATCATAATCATGCATGTTGTTTCAGATCTAAATTATCAACATAAATAATCTGAAAAATTAGATTTAAATTGATCCTAATCAAAAATAAATTCTAATCTCTAGACAATTATTAGAACTATTCTATCAAAACAGTCTAACATGCATCAATCATATCTCATATGATATTCAAAAATTAAATAATTTTTATTTGCTGTTTATCAGATGTTTATTTATAACACTTATAATTCAAAAATAGTAATAAGAAATCTAAAATATGTTTAATCAGATTAAATCAAGACATGCAAACTATTACTATAGAACTATTCTATTCTAGAACTAGTCATCATATCTTCATGTTCTTAGATCCAAATCATTTTAATTTAATTTTTTGATTTCAGATCTGATCACATATTCATTGTGACATCTGAAAAATCACTTTATTTTTTAATTTAAATTAAAATTAAAATTAGATCTAAAGCATTTAGGAACCATGGCTCTGATACCAGTTGAAGGAAATCCTGATTTCCCGATCCAGGTCGTCCAGATCTGATTCAGATTCCAAGAGATATATTTCAAAAATTTTTTCTCTTGATCCCAATCATGATCTTGATATGTTTCAGATCTGATTTCTTATTATTTTAATAAATAAAAAAAATAAGGATAAATTAAATCAAATTTAAGTTACCTGATTTGGGGAATCCTATTACCCTGTAGATGATCCTGATTGAGCGGAAAGGTTCTGGATCAGCCACGCAAGCGCCTGGCCTCTACCAGTATCCACTTGGGTTGGATTTAGAGTCCCTCTTCTTCTCATATCAACACTCTCCAAAAATCAGATCTGAAAACTGATCTGGAGGAACTTCAAAACTCTTTTGAAGAATCTCAGTTCGTCCTTTGCAGCAAGCGCAGCCCTTCTTGGCTTTTGATCCGCCCTTTCCTTGATCTGAATCGCACCAACCAAAGTCCACAAAACACCTTTTGGACGTGGAGATCAAGGGGAGAAAAATGATGGCGTGGAGGAGGAGGGGAGAGGCAGCCCTTGGGGCGTGGGGTTTCTCAAAATTGAATTGCATTAGCATTTGAAGTTGGCGCAGGGGTTCTCTTTTTATAGACTCTAAGCGTGATTCCAACTCTCTCCTCCCAACCAATCACAACCCCTTTTGTAAATCAGATCTAAATCTGATGTGGGAATGAGGGACCCCTGGATTCCTCCTTAGAGGTGCAAACTAAGGACCAGTCAAAGTTGGTTCTTAGAAAAACTCTAATTGGAAATCCAAAACGGAGATGGAGTCCTTGTCCAAACAAGAACTCCTAGGGCCTCTACTGGGCTCTACGCACCCTTTGGCCGTGCGCCCTTCGTCCTTGCAAGCTTCTGGCAAGGGACAGGCCCCACCCAGCTCTCGCAATTAGGTGCATGAACATGTGGTCAAAAGTCAAAGGTCAATGGTCAACGTTTTGACCAGTCAAAGGTAGACTTTTATGACCAAAAGTCTAAAGAACAAGAAATGGCAGGTGACCAAAAATGCACGGTAATGTTCTTACAAATAAGACAACCTTCTCTAACTTGGAATAACCTTCCCAGTATAGACATAATGAAGTGCCTTCTGATTGAGCACAACAACTCCTTTGGCTCATGTCAGGACACTTATTTGTGATAGTAAAAGAAGAAGTAGGTTCATCGAGAAGCTAGCCGATTTCCTTTTGAATTTAATTGAATCTCTTCAGATCAATTGAACTAGATCAATTCAATAATGATCACCAGATTTCAAACCCTTGTTTGTTGACCCCAGTTAGGTTCAGTTCTATATGGTAATGCGATATGTCATGATCTCTATCATCGACATCATCGAAACTCCTTTCGATGGATCAGAACTCTTCTAATTCGATCAGCTTAGAATGATCGATCATCTAAATCATTCTAATTGCTCCCAAAAATCCACCAGTGACACCAGCAGTATATGGTGGCAACCCATCAGAGCTGAAATGCGAACCTCTTGGTGCAGCTACCTGTGTGATTACAGTTCTTCTATCTTGAGCCCGATCAGATTAGGGTTAAGGTAAACTCGTCAATCCCTGTCTCTGTCATATGATATAATCATTCGATTCGAGTCCCAATGTAAAATCTAAATAGAAACTCTTTCTATTATTTCACTCTGCCATGGCCATGGGCTTCAGGACTTATTCTCATGATTATCATAGGCTGCTCATCTACCCGAGGTAGATAGATCCCATCTTGATGCAATCCAGTTCCTACAATGAACATGCTATAGCCAACATACACCTCAGGATTTCATTGGCTAGGAGACTGAGTAATGGTGTAGTCAAATTATAACACCCTCAAGGTGAACTGCCGATGCATCTCCAGGTCAAAGAACAGACACACTACAATGGCAGCATCGAGTTAGTGATTGACGAGAAGGTAGACTTCCTAATGACTACTCGAGGTGGTCACGCTCAGTGCCCTCGTTCTCTAACGAGTACCTGTACTTTCGCTTCGGTGTTTCCACACCGTAGACTCAAAGACTCATCTACTAAAGAGAAGGATCGTACACCAACCTTCCGGATCAATCACCATCTCTGTGATAATCCTATGGTCGGGAGCTGTTTATGAGTTAATAATGATTATTCATGTCTTATTTCAACTCTTTGAAAAAATATCATTAACTCATTAACTCAAAGGATGTTATCACAGACACTAAATACACATATGTGATAGAAAATAATCCATTTATTGATTTAGTCAAAATATAATTTGCCTAGAAGTGTATTACAAGTGTCAGCCAATTCTGGCTTCTAGGGCACATATATCTAACACTTGGGAGTCGATCAGTGCGGAAAAGATCGAGGTGCAATGGCAGAAGCTTGAGTTGACCTATGAGAGTCAAGCTACCAAGGATGCGGAGGTCGAGTCTGAGGTCGTAAGGAGGAGGCTGCAAGAGTCAGAAGAAAACTACCGCTGAGCCGACAGGATGTTCCATGATAATATGATGAGGCAGAGGGAGCTCGAGGAGGAGGTCAACCATCTTTAGGAGTCTTTATTAATGGTCACTAGTCTGAAGTCTGAGAAGTCTGGCCCTTCTTCTTAAGATTTCGACAGCCCTACCCCTTTCTTTCTCCTATATATTTATTTTTATTTTATTTTATATATATTTTATTTTTTTTAGTATAATTGGTCGTGCCGACCCATGCTTCGCCTATAAAGACCTTCTGCTTATAATGAAATGGTACCTTTTTGTTATTTTCATTTTGCATGGACTTAAGGTTTATTCGTGGATTTACCTTTTTTACTTTGTATGTCTCTATGTTGTCTTCTAATGCGATGCTTGTTGTGGATGTCGAGCTAAGGTCTCTTCTATGAATCGAGATAGAGTCCTTTTTATGTTTGGCGTAACCATATAGTCGTAGAAAGAACACGTGTCAGGGTTGTCGAGCTTCTCTTTTTCCCTCATCTTTGGTCAACGAGGTCCTGGCTTTTGCTCACATTAGGATGAGATTTTTCTTTTGTTCCTGATGTGGTTTGTGGGGGTGCATTAGGGCCATTGGTAGGGCCTCTCCTCTGATCTCATCTTCATTTAACGAGGCCTTCGACTTTGCTCATGTTAGGATGAGGTTCTCCACCTATTCCTAATGGACTGTAGGGGCATATTAGGACCGTTGGTAGGGCCTCTTCCCTCATCTCATCTTAACTTAATGAGCCTTCGACTTTGCTCTTTTAGGATGAGTTTCTCCTATTCTAACAGACTGTAGGGGCACATTAGAATCATTGGCAGGGCCTCTCTCCTCATCTCGTCTTAATTTAACGAGGCCTTTGACTTTGCTCATGTTAGGCGAGGTTCTCCTACTATCCCTAACGAATTGTAGGGGCATGTTAGGACCGTTAGCAGGGCCTCTTTTCTCATCTCATCTTAATCTAACGAGGCCTTCGACTTTGCTCATGTTAGGGTAAGGTTCTCCTTCTGTCCCTAACGGGCCATAGGGGCACGTTATGGCACGTTAGGACCGTTGATAGGGCCTCTTTCCTCATCTCGTCTTAATTTAATGAGACTTTTGACTTTGCTCACGTTAAGACGAGGTTATCCTTCTGTTCCTAATGGGCTACTTTAGGTTGCTTCAGAGAGTTATTTATCATCATGAAATTTTTACGCCAGGAAGTAATAAAAATAGAAAAGTTTTATTGAAGAAAAGTTACTGATAGTACATTTTTAGGTTTTCTGAATTCCAAAGCCATGGGAGTGCTGCTCCTCCGAGCTCTTTCAAGTGACAAGTTTCGGGCTGGACGACCTTCACTACTTTATATGGACCTTTCCAATTCAGAGCAAGTTTTTCTTGATTCTGAGGATGTGAAACAGCTGCTTGCCAAAGCACTAAATCCTCTACTTTGAATATTTTATCTTTGACTTTTAAGTTGTAGTAGCAAGCTACCTTTTTCCTATAGGCCACCATCCAAACTTAAACTTTTTCCTATTTTTCCTTCAATAAGTCGAGGTTAGCCCTAAGGTCCAGTGAGTTTTGCTGCTCATTGAATGCCACAACTTATGCTGATGGAAGTTTGAATTCTATTGGGATGACCGCTTCTGTTCCAAAAGCTAAGACGAATGGGGTCTCCTCAGTTGGCAATCTTTGGATAGTTTGGTATGCCCAGAGCACATGATAGAGTTCATCTATCCAAGTCCCCTTTGTCCTTTCAAGTCTTGCTTTGATACCTTACAGCAGGGTTCTATTTATTACTTTGGCTTCTCCATTTGCTGGCGGATGGGCCACTGATGTGAAGTGATGGAAGATATTTAGATCTTCACAGAACTCAGCGAACCTCATCCCAGAAAACTATTGCCCGTTATCTGTTATGAGAGTTTGGGGCAAACCAAACCAGTAGATGATTGACTTTCAGACGAAGTTTTTTTACCTTAGCCTCAATAATTTTTGCTAATAGTTCTGCCTCGATCCATTTGGTAAAGTAATCGATCGCAACCAAGAGAAACTTCCATTGTCTGGATGCCATTGAAAAGGGGCCAAGTATATCCATTCTCCACTGTGCGAATGGCCAAGGTGCACTTAGTCGAGTAAGCTCAGAGGTCGGCTATCTTTGTATGTTTGCATTTCTCTAACAACGGTCATATTTCTTGACATACTCTATAGAGTCATGGTACAAGGTCGACCAATAGTATCCCTACCGAAGTAGTCTTTATGCTAGGGATTTGGCTCCTACATGACTTTCACAAATTTCCTCATGCACTTTTCATAATGTAAAGTCGGCCTCTGAAAGTCAAAGATACCTCAAGAGCGATAGAGAATACAACCTTTTTTATAGCTTACCTTCATATAGAACATACTGAAAAACTTGATTCTTAAGTTTTCGAGCTTCTTTCGGATCATGAGGAAGAGCTCCATCCTTAAGGTAGGCAACTAGCGGGTCAATCCAACTCAGCTCGTGCTCAACTTGTATAATAGGCTACGACTCCTCTAAGCTTGGGCACTTTAAAATTTCAAAAAATACTTCTTTGGGCAGTTCGGCTGGGGCTAAAAGATAGGATCTCGTATTTTTTGCCCTCAAAATCCATTGAATGCTAAAACTATTGGAGGCCGAAGTCATGTTCTTTACTTTCTCAAGATATCTCATCATGCTTTCCTCTCAGGCTTCGAAGCTGTCGCTAACCTATCTGACCACTAGCGAAAAATCATTGAAAACTTGGAGCCAGTCTGCCTCTAACTCTTTTGCTATTTTTAACCCAACGATCGGAGCTTCATATTTGGCTCCATTATTAGTTGCAGAGAATTTGAAGTGTAGTGGATATTCAATGATGACTTCCTCAGGGTTAACCAAGACCAATCCTACACCTGCTCCAGTAGCGTTGGATGAACCATCTACGTATAGGGCCTAAAAACCTTCGAAAAGGTCAGCACTCTCTTCGGGGGGGCTCGGTTGCAACCATAGAATGCCGATTTTATTTTGTTCAAGTTTGACTTCATCTGAAATGGTGCATTCTACCACAAAATCTGCTAATATCTAAGCTTTGATCGATGGCTGAGGTCAGTAGTTGATGTCAAATTCTATAAGCTCGATTGCCCATTTTGCGATTCTTCCGAAGGCATCCGTTCGATGAAGGACTGCTTTAATTGGTTGATCCATGAGGATAATTATGGTGTGCCTCTGAAAGTAAGGTTAGAGTCTTCTGGCAGCAATTAGAAGAGAGTAAGTCAATTTTTCTAATTTAGATTACCTGATCTCTGCATCCCTCAGGATTTGGCTTATGTAGTAGATCAGTCGCTGCACTTTCATTTCCTCCTTGACCAAGACTACTGCCAGGGCTGTCAGAGAAACTGCTAGGTATAAGAATAATTCTTCTCCGAGGTCAGGCTTTGCCATTGTCCAGCAAAAGATTTTTAGCTGTTTAAGAACTTGAAATAAGGGCATGCATCGCTCGACTAATCTCAAGATGAGGCGATTTTGGGATGCCACTTTTTCAGTCAAGTGCTAAACTTTTTTAATTATTTTTGGAGTGGTCATCTCCTGAATAGCCCAAATTTTCTCTGGATTTGCCTCAATCCCATGCTTCAAGACCATAAATCCCAAAAATTTCTTCGAGGTCGCACTGAAGGCGCACTTGGTCGGGTTCAACTTCATCTTATACTTTTTAAGTGCGCTGAAGGTCTCTTCGAGGTCGATGATGTGATTTATTAAAGCTCGACTCTTGACAAGCATGTCATCCACATACACCTCCATATTTCGATCGATCTACACCCTAAAGATTTTGTTAATCAGGCACTGGTATGTTCCCCCTACATTCTTGAGTTTGAAAGGCATAATCCTGTAACAGTAAAGACCACGGTCAGTAATAAAAGCGATTTTCTCCTCATCCTCTGGCACTATCTGGATTTGGTTATAGCTAAAAAAGGTATCCATGAAGGTGAGGAGCTCGTGGTCCGAGGTTGCATCTACCAGTTGATCAATTCTGGATAGGGGGTAGTTATCTTTTGGGCAAGCTTTATTTAACTTTTTAAAGTCTATACACATCCTCCACTTATCGTTCGTCTTTTTGATGAGCACCACATTGGAGATCCAATTTGAATAGTTAACTTTCTGGATGAATCCAACCTTGAGGAGCTAGTTGACTTCTTCTGTAATTACTTTTTGCCACTCCGGAGCATGGCTGTGCATCTTCTCTTTTACTGGTCGACACTTGGGATCAGTAGCCAGTCGATGTTCCATGACCTCGACATTAATCCCCGGCATATCCATTGGAGTTTAGGTGAAGATATCCATATTCTTCCAAAGGCAAGCAATGAGTTGCGCTCGAACCTTATCGCCCAAGTTGGAGCCGATCTGCATAGTGTGCTCCGCATTTTTGTCGTTCAATAGGATAGAAATGAGGTCTTCCATTGGCTCGCCCTGCTCCTCCGCAAGGTTGTCGTAGACATTCAGTCCATTAACAAGGCAAAGGTCGAGCTGGGGGTTTTTCTGTAAGGCCATGGAGTAATAGTGCCTTGCCAAGGCCTGGTCTCCTCTGATCACTCCAATTCTGCAGCTCATCGAAAACTTCACCTTTAAGTAATAAGTTGATACCAAAGCTTGGAGTGCATCTAAACTAGGTCGGCCAAGAATAGTATTTTAGGTAGATGGAGCTTTTACAACTAGAAAATTGACCTATGCTCTGACCAACTTCGGGCGTTTCCCTGCAGCCATAGTTAGAGTTACTATGCCCTCAACTAGCACGGCATCGCTAGTGAAGCCTACCAATGGGGAGTTCATATGTCCCAAGTGATTATTAGGTAAAGACATTTTTGAGAAAGCATCATAAAATAAAATATCAGCAGAGCTTTCATTATTTATCAGAATGTGGCACACATCATAGTCAGCAATGTTTAAAGAGATTACAACCACATCATTGAGCGAAAACTGAACTCCTTAGGCATCCTCATTGGTGAAAGCGATGGGCTCCTCTAGGCTCCATCGATCTGCCAGCCTTCCCTCATCGAAGTCTTCCAAAGATGGTGTTAATGATGTCGAGGATTAGCTGATCTACTTACCACTCCTCCTCCCTCGATGGTTCAGGTTGCAGCAGTGCCCTTGATCGATCCTCTCTTCCTTCGAGCCAATGCCGTAGGAATCGATCGAGTCGGCCTCACCTGATCAACTCTTCAATTTCATCCTAGAGCTGAATACATTCTTCAGTATCATGACCATTGTCATGATGATAGAGGCAGCACTTGTTTGGGTTGCATTTGTTATGATGGGAGCACATCCTTTCTAGCCTTGGCAGCTGCTCCTTGATCTCTATCAGTACTTGGATTTTTGGAGTGTTGAGAGGGGCATAGTTGTGGAACTTTCGAAGGAGGAAGCCCCACTGCATCCTTCTATTAAAGCTTCTTACATGACGAGCTTCAGGAGGAGTTCAGGCTTACTTGCACTTGAGAGGAGTCTAGGAGTGTGGTCGAACCTCATTCGGCTTCTCTTTAGAAGCAAGCCTGTTCGGCTCGCCCATTCACCGTTCTTCTATGGCTTCACTATCCTTAGCCTTGAAGGCCTCTTCTACTCGAGCATAGCCTTCAGCTCGAGCTAACATATCAGCAAAATCCTTAGAATACTTCTTCTCCAAGAAAAATAATATATTGTTCTTCTAAAGGCTGCCTTTTAGTGCGGCTATAGCGACAGACTGGTCTAGATTTCAAACTTCTAGGGCAGCTACATTGAAGCGATTGACATAAGCTTGGATAAATTCTCCCTCTTACTGCTTGATGTTCATGAGAGAGTTAGAACCTCGGCAGGAGCATCGGTTGCTGATAAAATAAGCCACAAACTAGTGGCTCATTTGATCAAAGAAAATGATGATATCCGGCTTAATAGCCGAATACCAATTTTTGGCTGTTCCTTTCAAGGTAGATGGGAAAACCCGACATAGGATGGTGTATGGTGCATCATGGAGCAGCAGCATCATCCGAAAAGTCTCCAGATAATCGATTGGATTGATAATCCCATCGTAGCTCTTGAATTGAGGGAGCTTGAAGTTTGGTGGAATAGGTTCCTACTCTTGAAAATTGTGTCCCAAATCCAATCGTCAGCCTATTGACGGTTGAGATATTATAATTAATTTATTAATTAATAAAAAATATTTTGGCATCTTTTTTCATCATAAGTTTACATCTTCTAATGAACTCCATTATTGTGATGAAGTCCTTAGGACTATTTAGTTTCGATAAAGAGAGGATTTATTGATTAGTCCTTAAATTTGTTCATTACTAAATGATAGGCTGTTAATTAGGACGACAGCGTCTATCGAGCACAGATTGCTATATGCCATATAGGTTGGTTGTCCTCTTAACCAAGATATGTGGAGACACTAGTATGGCATACAGGTGAGACGTATGGGTATATCGTCATTTAATGTGACCAACTCTAGAGCATTCTATGATCAAGAATATCTCTGATGGGATATAGGTATAAATATCCCTTAAAACTGAGATCACCTCAGTGACTTGCAAGCAACACACTATGCTTTGGTACCAAACTAACTAAATTTTTAATTTAGCAATAGAAGGCTTCTGGGCATAGTCAAGTACTTGTAAAGTTAGAGTGTGATCAAGATGGAATTGACCACTCCAAAAGTTGGAGAAAAATGTATCACTGTATTTCAATATAGCAAAATCTTGATCAGGATAATCCATCAGATGGATTTGATATTTTGAAATACAATGTGGACAACCTGATTAGAGTTGATAGTTGAACTCTGATGTATCCTACGAGTCAAGGAGATGAATTATATGGAAACTATATCCACATGAGTTCTAAGGATAGTGTTCCACACCTTCGACCTATCCGGCCATCGAATATCATTGCTAAATGGTCACTTCGATTGGTATAAAAATTTATTTTGATGCTACCAACTTAGGTTTGAACCTATGAGATCACACATATTAGAGCTTACGATCTGATCGGATGGTTGATTAACGATTAAGAATTATTCTAGGGTTAAATAATTAATACGATTGGTGTTTAACCTAGTGCAAGTGTTATTAGAGGATTGATTAGCAATTGAATTGCTAATTGGCTTAATTTGATTAAGCCAATAGGCTGAGATTAAGTCTAATTAAATATTATATAATTAGATTTAGTTTGAACTTGATTGGATTAAGTTCAATTCATTTATTGGATAAGCCAAGTGCAAGGAAGAACTAGTCCTAGTCTAACTAGGACTTGGATTAACCCAATTTTTTAATTTGATTAGAAAATAAATCAAAATTAAATCTAATTTAATTTAATTAAATTAAATCTTTAAATGGGATAGGGTCTTATTTAATTGGATTGGTTTAATCTTGATTTTATTTGGTTAAAAGATCTTGCTTGACCAAGTTAAAATAGGAGTCCTAGTGTGACTAGGACTCCCTATCTCCTTGCGCCACTTTGGTCCCAATGCCCCCCATACCTATTTTTTAGATATTTTTCATGAAAAATTCCTTTCCTCCTGATTTTCTTGCCCTCTCTCTTCCTCCAAGTTATATTTGGAGGTTAGGTGGAAGACCAAGTCAAAGGAGGAATTGGTTTTGCTTAGGATTCTATGAGACAGAATCCTTATTGACCAAAATATCTTCCCTTAAGTGCCGCCCCCTCTTTTAATTAATTATTCTCTTATTCTATAAAAATAATCTCCTTTTTGTGCACCCACCCTTGCTGGTCCATGCCAAAAATTATGGAGGAGGCGCCCAAGAGTTGGGCACCCCAACAACTTCCCATGTTTGGATATTCCTAGTCTAAAAATTTGACCTAACTTGGACTCTTTTTTCTCCTATTTATTGGATGAATTTTATTATAATTTTTTTATGAAATACAAAACTTTGGAAGAGGTTTGGGGTGTGAAAAAAATTAGAGGAAGAGGATCCTTGGGCATGGGGGTTCCATAGGCACCAAATTAGGTGTCTAGGTGAGAGAAAAGAAAAAAAGAAAAGGGTCTTTTTCTAAGGCTGTTTTATTTTCAATCTCTCCTCCTTTCTTTTGAGTTTTTTTTAGAGAGTCTCAGATCAGCAAACTCTCATCTTCCTTCTCATATTTTGGAGAGTCCAAATTTCAAAGAAGGGAGCACCGAATCGACCGTCAAAGAAGGATCAGCATAGTACTAGTATGCTGTGCTAATTTCCTGCATCGAACTTTGGATCAGAGATCGTAGGCTCGTGTGGACGACTCCTAGAGGTTGGACATGTGTGCGGCTCATGACTTTATCCTCAAACCTTAATCAACAAGTTAGAACATCTAAACTTGCTCAGGTAATAGATGTGATCTATAAACTTCATACCTGCATTTGATATAGTGTAAATCTAGGTTGATTTGATCAACCTTTTTCTTTCTTATTTAATTTTAATTTTTAATTTAATATCATGCCTTAATCATGTAATAGATATGATATTTAGGTATTTACATGATTATTTAAATAAATTTTAGATTTATTTAAGTCTTTTACTGTAAGATCTTGAAAAAGTTTTAAGATCTACCTGTGAAATCCTAGATCTAGTTCCTTCAATTGGTATCAGAGCCTAGGTTCTTATTACATGATTTTTATTCATGTCTAGATTATTTCTTAGATTAGATCTAATTTATAATCTAATTATTAAATATAAAATTAAATAAATAAATAAATAAAATATTTTAGATTGCATGAACTGCCATAAGGTTGTCCTGCTGTAAGGTTTATCTCTTACAGTGAATAAGTTGTCCTAGTACGTGCTGATCTAAAATATTGATCATAAAATTTTAGATTAGATCTAAGAGATTTTATGATCTGATTAAAAATATTTTAATCTGATTATAATCATCATAAATATATTAGATTTGATCTAGCAAGATTTATGATTGATTATTATTAAAATTATTTCAATTACATGAACCTATTTAAATTAGATCTAAAGTAGTTTTATATTTATTTTACTTGCATATTGATTATGAATCAAACATGTAATTTGGTTGATAGAACCATGTTGTAAAAATATTTTACAAACAAAAAAATTATTTTCAAAAAGTTGAACCCCAACCCTCAGCCCAAAACTTAATTGAGAATTAAGAAGTTGATTGATTAGGATCTAGGATTGTGAATTGAAGATCATAAGACACAAATCATAACATGTTAGGTTAAATGGGTTAGTGGAGATTAGGTTCATTAATTAGATTAGACCTAGGGTTAGATTAAAGAATGGACTTAATTAGAGAACTGACTAAATTTAATCAATTGTTGTCTTAGATTAGTCAAGGATTCTCTAGATTAATTATAATAGTTATAGTTGGTCAAGTCCATGTCTTTAACAAGACCCAAGATGGACTTGATTTTTGGCTATGCGGTCTATCACAAACTGTTTGATTGATCTAATTGAAACTAATTAAACTAGTTGGTATCTAAGGTAAACCAAATCGGTGGTTTTTAATTGACAGCCCGCTTACCTGGCCATTTCTGATGGTGTCTAAGGTAAGCCTGGCAGACCCTTCCACTGATCGAGCTTACTTGGTCTCTTGGTGAGATTATATTTTGATCGGATCACTTGACTATTCGAGCTAACCCGTGTCAACTAGATAAATCAGTTTGACTAATTTAGGTGCTCTTAGACCAGCCTATTAATAGTCTCCCTTAAGCTGACTTGGTGAAGTTGGTGGAAAAATCATGACAAACTGGTTAATCTGACCTACTCACTTCTATAAACAAATCCTCTAAAATTATTAGATTCCTAAAATAAAATAGTTATATGATAATTGGATCATAGCCTCCCATTAAAGTGGATGATAATGGATCCATCAGTTAGAAAATCATTGGAGGCCCAAAGGCCTAGTGCTTATCGGTTGATGGAATTATCATTCATTATATGATCTCTTGGATACATCTTTCTAAATGGTCGTCAGGTAGGCCAACCAAAGTTGGGCCTTATCATTCATTGGTTGGATGGGCCAAGTATGGTAATGTTAATGGATGGACCTAACTGGACCCTTTTTTGAGAAGGCCAAAGCCAACTGATCAGGGCCTAGGGCAAAATTTAATTACTAAAAATTATTTAAAAAAATAATTGGTTATGAACCTATCCTTAGATGTACATGGGTAGGCCAACCAAAGTTGGGCTTATGTACAGTCTATATGGATTCTAGTACCCATTAAGAAATTAGGATAATTCCTCGAATTGGAGGTAAAGGCTATCAATTTGAATAAAATAGTGGGAGAAATCTTTTGATTAAAGTCCAAATCTTTAGATTTGATAAATCAATTACTAATTAGATTTTGGTTTTCCTTTGTGTAGACATGGCTACTTTTCTATCGCTTCGATCATTGTTGGACAATGATAAGTTGGTGGGACCCAACTTTGATATCTGGTATCAAAAGTTAAAGATTGTCCTAGAGCATGAACGGATCCTATATGTGCTGACGGATCCTGCACCTGAGGAGCCAACTGCCAATGCACGTGGAACAGTCAGAGACACTTATCAGTAGTGGCTCAGTGACCGAACCATGGTGCGCTGCATTATGCTGGCTGTGATGAGCAACGAGTTCAATCGTAAGTTTAAGATAACTCAACCAAACGAACTGCTTCAAGTGCTGGAGGATTTTTTTGGCACAGCCAATGACATTGAGAGGCACAAGACTAGTTATGCCATCTTCAATGCTAGAATGCAGCGTGGTGCCTCTATCACTGATCATGTATTATACATGATCGAGCTGATAGAGCGCTTGAGCAAGCTCGGCTTTTTCTTACATAAATAACTTGGGAAAGATGCAATACTGAACTCGCTGCCCAAGTCTTATCTCCCATTCCTTACACATTATAGAATGTCAAAGCCTAAAGTGGACTACCATGGGTTACTGGGGTTCCTTTAGAAATTTGAGAAGGATCACCAACTCCATAAGGAGTCGGTGAACTTAGTGGAAGGTTCGTCTTCTCGTTCTCAATCCTTTGGGAATGGGAAGAAGAATAAGAAGAAGAAAGCAAAGAAGGTGCATGTCATGCTAGGACACCTATACAGGCTCAGACCCCAAAGACCAAGCTTGATAAGAGTCAAGTCGAATACTTCTTTTGCAAGAAGCGGGGGCACTAGAAGAGGAACTATTTTCAGTACATTGCCTCCCTAGACCCGAACAGGCAGAGAAAGAAACAAGCTATTACTGAGCTAGGTATTTATATGATAACTCCTTGCAATTTTTTTATTTGTGATATTACTGACTGGGTATTGGATACTGGTAGCCCTTACCATATTTGTAATTCATTGTAGGGGTTGTAGGTCAGTAAAAGATTTGAGCAAGGTGAGAGATTCCTAAAAGTTGGAGATGGAAGATTAGTTCCAATTCTAGCTTTAGAAATTTTGAAACTTGAATCTCATACCGTTGTTCTTAGTGACTGTCATTTCTATCCTAATTTTTTTTTAAATATCATTTTTGTAGATCTTTTGGCCATGAACAATTATGAAATTTTAATAAAGAAACGAGTTTGTAATATCATTGTGAATGGTGTTACTGCTTTCTATGGATAATTGAATAATGGTGTATATATGTTATCACAATCTATTAATGTAGTCTATTCTACTGGCAAGCATCCTAGATTAAATAGTATATCAGATATCTACTTATGGCACTCTAGGCTATGTCATATAAACAAGAATAGGATAAATAGGTTGACTCAAGAGGGAATCCTTGAAGTTAATGATTGTGAATCACTTCCAACCTATGAGTCCTTTCTTCTTGGTAAAATGACCAAGCCATCTTTCACTGGAAAAGGTGAGAGAGCCAATGAGCTCTTAGGTCTAGTATATACTGATGTATGTGGACCAATGAACATAAGTGCCAGAGGTGGATATGTCTACTTCATCACTTTCACAGATAATTTATCTAGATATGGATATGTCTATCTGATGAAATATAAGTCGGATTCTTTCGAAATGTTCAAATGATTTCAAAATGAATTAGAAAAACAAACTAAAAAGAGTATTAAAACTCTTTGGTCTGACCGAGGAGGAGAATACCTTTCTGGTGAGTTTCTCACATATCTAGGAGAGAATGGAATTCTCTCCCAATGGACTCCCCCTGGAATACCATAGCATAATGGTGTGTCTAAAAGGAGAAATTGAACTCTATTAGACATGATCCAATCCATGATGGGATTTGCCAGCTTGTCGATATCCTTTTGGAAATATGCACTCGAATCGACTTGTAATCTATTAAATAGGGTTGCAATTAAGTCTATAGTTAAAACTTCATATGAGATATGGATAGGGCATAAGCCAATACTTTCACACCTTAGGATTTAGGGGTGTCCGGCTTATGTCAAATAGTTAGCTACAAATAAACTTAGACCTAGGTCTGATAAGTGTACATTCATAGGATACCCAAAAGAGACCAAAGGATACTATTTCTACCATGCTAATGAACAAGAGGTGTTAATCAGCCTTAGTGCAACCTTTTTGGAAAAGGAGTTTCTTGATGAAGAAACTGTTGCCTCTAAGGTTGAACTTGATGAAGTCCAACAAGTAGAAAGTTTGACACAAAATGTTGAACCTAAGTTGGATTTGATCAGATCAGATCCAAAGTCTAGTGAACCCGCACTATTAAGGTGATCCAACAGAGTACCCCACCATCTAGACAGATACTATGGATTCTTGATCCAGGATGGTGATCCCATCAAACTTGATGAGAATGATGAGGATCCAATCACTTATATGGACGCGATGCAAAGATCCGACTCTGAGAAATGGCTAGAAGTCATGAGACCTAAAATGGATTCCATGAAGGTCAATGATGTATGGATATTAGTTGACCCACCTGAAGGGGTTAAATCCTTGGGTGTAAATGGGCCATCAAAAGGAAGAGGGGTGCAGACGGAAAGGTGGAGACCTATAAAGCCCGTCTGGTTGCTAAGGGGTATCGTCAACGTTATGGTATTGACTATGATGAGACATTCTTTTCTATGGCAATGCTCAAGTATATTCGGATCATGCTTGCCATTGCTGCCCATCTGGACTATGAGATCTGAAAGATGGATGTGAAGATAGCTTTCCTAAATGGAGAGCTGACTGATGAGGTGTATATGATACAACTTGAAGGGTTTACATCCACAGATGAGTCCAAGGTGTGGAAGCTTCAGAGATCCATTTATAGATTGAAGCAGGCATCTCGGAGTTGAAACATTCTATTAGATATGTGTGTCCTAGAAGCCAGAATTGGCTGACACTCGTTATACACTTCTAAAGGCAAATTATAATTTTGACTATAAATAATAAAATGGGTTATTTTCTATCATAATGTGTATTTAGTGTCTGTGATACATTCCTTGAGTTAATGGCAATGATGGTTCTTATTTTCAAGAGTTAAAAATTTAAGACTTGAATTTTTATTATTAACTCATAAAATGCTCCGACCGTAGGATCATCATAAGGATGATTATTGATCCGAAAGATTGGTGTATAATTACTTTTTTATAGTAGATGAGTCTTGAGTCTATGGTGTAGAGACACTAAAACGAGAGTACAGATACTCGTTAGAGAATGAGGCCACTGAGCATGACCACCTCGAGCAGTCATTAGGAAGTCAACCTTCTCGTCGATGACTGGCTCGAAACTACAGTTGTTTGTCTAGTTCTTTGACCTGAGGTGTATCGACAGTTCATTTTGAGGGTGTTATAATTTTACTACACCATGACTTAGTCTCCTAGCCATTCGAAATCCTGAGGTATATATTGGCTATAGCATGTTCATTATAGGAATTGGATTCCACCAATAGGGAATCTACCTACCTTGATAGATAAGGAGTAGTCCTATGATGATCATGAGAATTAAGTCCATAAGCCCATGGCCATGGCAGCATGAAATAATAGAAAGAGTTTCTATTAAGGTTTTTACATTGGACTTGAATCGAATGATTAATCATATGATGGATATTAGGGATGAGATTACCTTAACCCTAATCCAGTCGGAGCTCAAGATAGAAGAACTTAATCACATAGGTAACTACACTAAGAGGTTCATTTTCAATTCTGATGGGTTGCCATCATATGCTGCTAGGTGTCACTGGTAGATTTTGAGAGCAATTAGAATGATTTAGATGATCAATCATACTAGTTGTCTGAATCAGAAAAGTTCTAATCCATCGGAAGGTATTTCGATGATGTCGATGATAGAGATCGCGACATATCTCATTACCATATAGAACTTAACCTAATTGGGTCATACAAACAAGAGTTTTGATGTAGATATCATCAATTGGACTAACCTAGTTTAATTAATTTGAATTAGATTCAATTAGGTTCAAGAAAATCATGCTAGCACACGATTGAGCCTAATGTTCTCCTTTAATTATCATTAAAATTTGTCTCGACTGAGCCAAATATGTTTGGCCTCACTCAGGTACCTTTACTTGGTCTGACTGGAGCTTGTCCAAGCTAAAAAAGGGTTGTCTTAATTTATGAGATAAATTTGAGACAACACCTGCCATTTTTCATCACCTGCTAAATCCTGTTTCGGATATTTGGTCAAATGTTGACCTTTGACACTTAGACATCTGTCCATATGTCATGCACCCATAGGAGAGAATTTTTGGACCAATCCATCTACTAAAAGGTAGATGGATAAGGGGTGCACGCCTAGGGAGGCATGCACCCATGGATAAAGCGTTTGGAGTCCCATACAGATGGGACTCCAATTGCTTCGGGGTTTCTACCTAGGTGGTGCCAAAGATTTATCTTTGACCATTCTTAGTGCCATCTAAGGATGATTCAAAGGAGCACTCATCTGATTGGATTAGATGATATCATCCCACCAATCAGATTTAGATCTGATTGCACAAAAGGCCGTGATTGGCTGGGATGATGTGGCACTGCATGGCGCAACAGGGTCTATAAAAATCCTATCAGTGCCAAGATTAAAAAAAGCTTGATCAATTACCCATGGCACAAGGCTACCCCTCTCTCTCCTCCATGCCATCTTTAGGTGTTCTCTCTCCTACCCATGCCCAAGAATTTTTGGGCGCAAGTTTGGTGCGATCCAAGCAAGGGAAAGACGATAGGAAAAGGAAAAAGGCAGCACTACTTTAAGAGACAACTCACATCTTCGAAAGAAGTTTTGAAGATCTTCAAAATCAGATCCAGATCTAATTTTTGAAGAGGTGATAAAGAAAGAAAAGATCAATAGATCCTATCCAAGTGGATACTAGTAGAGGTCAGGCACTTGTGTGGCTAGATACAGAACCTCAGATAAACATCAGGATCATCATAGCATAATCAGATTACCCTCAACAAGGTAAATTAAATTATATTTAATTTATTTTTTATTTTATTTTAGTAGATTAATAATATCAGATCTAGAAAGTCTTAGATCTGATCTAGATTCAAGAGAAAAATTTTTAAAATATCTCTCTTGATCCAATCAAATCTGAATGAACCTGATCTAGAAAACTAGGTTTTTTCTTCACATGCATTTTGATAAAGTGATCAAAATGTATGGCTTTGTTAAGAATGGAGAAGAACCCTATATTTACAAATGGGTAAATGGTCCAGTAGTGGTATTCTTTATTTTGTACGTGGATGATATTCTCTTAATCGAGAATGACATCCCCGCACTATAAGGAATAAAAGTCTGGTTGTCATCACAGTTCTCCATGAAGGACTTGGATGAAGAATCCTACATCCTAGGGATGAAGATCTATAGGGATAGATCTAAAAGGATGCTTGGTATATCCCAATCCACGTACATAGAAACTATGCTGAAGAGATTCAGCATGGAGAATTCTAAAAAGGGCTATATTCCAATAGGCTAAGAAATTTTCCTCTCTAAGAAGGATTCTCCGACGACTCCTGAAGAAAGAGAGCGTATGAGTAGAATTTCATATGCTTCGATAGTAGGATCTATTATGTATGCAATAACATGTACGAGATCAGACATGGCATACTCACTAGGAGTAGTAAGTAGATACCAATCTGACCCTAGAGAAAATCACTACAAGGTGGTTAAAACCATCCTTAAGTATTTAAGAAATACTAAGGACCAATGGTTGGTTTATAATGAGTCAGATCTAAAGCTTGTGAGGTTTACAGACTCTAACTTTCAATCTAATCATGATGATAGTAAAAGTGTGTTGGGGTATATCTTTACTCTAAATGATAGAGCCATCTGCTGGAAAAATTCCAAGCAACATATAGTGGCTGACCCTGTTTGTGAAGTAGAGTACATAGCAGCATCAGATGCAGCAAAAAAAGCTGTGTGGCTGAGGAAGTTCATCATCCAGCTTAGAGTAGCATCCTTCATTAATGGTCTAGTCTTGCTCTACTATGACAACATTGGCGCCATAGCTCAAGCAAAGGAATCGAAGGCACACCAATGAACAAAGCACATTCTGTGCCACTTCCATTTGGTCTGTGAGATCGTGGATCGTGGTGATGTTGACCTTCAGAATATTGATGGAAAGAAGAACCTAGCTGACCCCTTTACTAAAGCCCTAGTAATCAAGGAGTTCAACAACCATAAGTCAAAGACGAGTATTAAATACTGTGTCGAGTGGCTTTAGGACAAATGGGAGTTGTTGAAAATTATGTTCCAAAGTCAATCATCAGTCTATTGATGGTTGAGATATTATAATTAATTTATTAATTAATAAAAAATATTTTGGCATCTTTTTTCATCATAAGTTACATCTTCTAATGAACTTCATTGTTGTGATGAAGTTCTTAGGACTATTTAGTTTCGATAAAGAGTGGATTTATCGATTAGTCCTTAAATTTGTTCACGATCAAATGGTAGGCTGTTAATTAGGATGACAGTGTCTATCGAGCATATGTGGCTATATGCCATATAGGTTGGTTGTCCTCTTAACCAAGGTGTGTGGAGAAACTGGTATGGCATATAGGTAAGATGTATGGGTACATCATCATTGAACGTGATCAACTCCAGAGCATTCTACTGTCAAGAATGTCTCTGATGGGATATAGGTATAAGTATCCCTTAAACTTAAGATCACCTCAGTGACTTGCAAGCAACTCACTGTGCTTTGATACCGGACTAACTGAATTTTTAATTTAGCAATGGAAGGCTTTTGGGCATAGTCAAGTACTTGCAAAGTTGGAGTGCGATCAAGATGAAATTGATCACTCCAAGAGTTGAAGAACAATGTACACTATATTTCAATATAGCAAAACCTTGGCTAGGATAATCCATTAGATGGATTTGGTATTTTGAAATATAATGTGGACAATCTAATCAGAGTTGACAGTTGAATTCTGATGTGTCCTACGAGCATTGTGGTCAAGGGGATGAATTATATGGAAACTATATTCGCATGGATTCTAAGGATGGTGTTCTACACCTTCGATCAATCCGATCATTGGGTATCATTGCTAGATGGTCACTTCGATTGGTATAAAAATTTATTTCTATACTACCGGCTTAGGTTCGAACCTATGAGCTCACACACATTAGATCATTCTACAGATCCTGGTCTAACTTCACTCCGAGCTTCTCAAGCTCTTCCAAGTCCTTAATCATCATCAGACAATGATCTTGGACTGACTGTCCATCATACATTTTAGCCTTAAACAGTCGTTTAGTGATCTGGTATTTGGTTGTGCAACTTTGTTCACCAAATAACTCTTGTAGGTGAGCCAACATTTGGTGGACAGTCTTGATATCTTCATGTTGGTGCTGAAGCTCATCAGACATCGAGCCCAACATGTAGTATTTGGTCTTTTTATCTTCATCCATCCACTTGTCAAGAGATGCTCTTTTTTTAGCAGACGGACGAGCTGGTAAGGTGCGGGAATCCTAGTCCTATACATGAGTCAACTTCTCAGAATCCAAAATAATTTTGATGTTTCGAAGCCAATCCTTATAATTGAATCTGATCAGTCTATAGGTGTCTAGGATATGAGCTAGTGGGTTAGACACAGATATTTTTCTCTTTCCTATAGAGAGTCAAAATTTCTAGTTAGATTTTATAATTAAGACTTGACCAATTTATTTCAAAATTTAATTTTTAAACAAATTAGATTCTACTATTTTCTCGGATCCCTACACTTCCTCTATAAAGATGCAAAAATCTCAATGATTACTGATTTCTAGTGGATGGTGCAGTCCCACCAACTGACTCATCACCTCACCTAAGAGTTATTAGTGATGGATTAGCCAATGAGTGAACAACTCTTGTCCAATGATTCTCTAATCATGGTGCACCCAGACTTAAATTCTAATTCATGAATCTCACCGTGCCTGAAATATTGATCGATCCTTAGTTAAGTTAGACCCATCATTTGCATAGATTGGATTTCTAATTGGGTCTCTCACTGTATTCAAAATATTGAGCCCAATCCATCCTCCAGTCCGTAGCATCCAATGCCTAATAGACATGGTTGCATCTTCTCGATGCAACTAAACCACTATGATCAATCGAGAACAATCAACCTTGGGAAAGGCCCGCACATCTACAATGGTGGAAGACCATAGACTTAATCTTTTCTTAGAGAGATTTGATTTAGGTCTTTTTAAACTTGACTTTACATAGCCATAACCATTATGACTAACCTTGTGGCATGGGTAAGCTCGGATTGTTAGCCACCTTAGATTAGGATCGGTCCAACAAATATGGCCAGGTAAGTGAGATCGATGGAAAGGATATGCCATTAACTCGACAAGAATGCACTCGAGTTGAGTAGCTCCTAATTAAAAACTAGTCGGTCGTATCTACCAAACTTATCTTAGACACCAAATTATTGAGCTAGAACTAATCAAGTTAGCCTACAATTCAGACTCTAACCACTGAGCCTAATTAGGTCTTAACTCGATTGATCACTCATGTGACTCGACCTTTACCCAGACTTAATCCTATTAGGTTGGTCAATTTAAGCACTCTTGATCTTACTTAACCAACTCTTCATTTAGTTTGATCAACCCCTAGACCTAATTGAGCTACCTAAGTCCGAACCCAATTTTATGAATATGTCTTAGATCTGAAAATTCTTAATTTTAGATCTAATATATTTCATAATCTTAATTTTTAATTAAGTTTAGAATCTATAAACAAAATATGTATATAAAATCCTAAGATTTCAGGATCTAGGATTTTATAGAAAATAAATTTTTATTTCTGATTAAGGACGAACACGTAGCACCCCTACACATCATAAAAATACCCCATCAAATGGGAGGAGAGGGCCTTTAAATTTCACTTCATTCTTATGATCGGACGGCCAAGGGGTATGCCTTAATCAGAAACAAGATAAATCTACAAAACTAGTTAGATCTACATCATATATCACATATATAAAAATTGATCTAACTAAAAATATATTTTACATACATCTCATGTATCATATCATGCATATTTTTAGATCTAAATTATCTCATAAACATCTAAAAAATAAGATTTAAATTTGACCATATCAAATTAAAATTTATTCTAGATAATTTTATAGAACTATTCTACAACTAGTCTAAACATGCATCTATCATATCTCATATGAATAAATTAAATAAATTTATTTTTTATTTTTTAAATCTAATTATAATATTTATAATATCAAAAATAATAAATAAATAGATTTAAAAATTATAATTAATTAAATTAAAATTATGATTATGCTAGACTACAAAAAGAATAATTCTATTTCTAGTCTAGTCATGCATCTCATACATCTTAGATTTAGATTATTTAATTTTTTAATTATCTAATTTTAGATCTAATCATATCTAATATGATATTTGAAATCATCTAATTATTAAATCAAAAATAAATTAAAATTAAATCTAATGAATTATGCAACCTGACTCTGATACCAGTTAAAAGGAAAAACCTATTTTTTGGATCAGGTTGGCTTTGATCTGATTGAATCAGAAGGAATATTTCAAAATTTTTTTCTCTAAGATCCTAATCAAATCATAGATACCTCAAATTTGATTTTATTAATTTTATAATAAAAATAAAATAAAATAAAAATTAAATCTAATTTAATTATACCTTTATTTTGGGTAATTCAATTATCCTATGATCATCCCGATGTTTGCCTGAGGTTCTAGATGTAACCACGTAAGTACCTGGCCTCTATCAGTATCCACTTGGATAAAATTTGGAGATCTTCTCCTTCTTAATCAATCCTCCAAAAATTAGATTTAGATCTGATCTTGAAGGTCTTCAAAACTCTTTTTGAAGAACAGTCATTGTCTCTTGCAGCAATGCTGCCTTCTTCCTTTCTTGGCGCCTTTAACTTGCTTGGATCATACCTTATTCATGCACAAAACCTCTTGGGCATGGAGAGGAGAGAGAAGATCAGAGGGTGGCATGGAGAAGAAGGGAGAGAGTCTTTGTGGCATGGGCTAAAGGCAGAAGCATTAAAACCTAGGCGTAGACAGGGTTTATATAGATCTTGCTGTGCCATGTAGTGCCACATCATCCCAGCCAATCACGACCCTTTGTGCAATCAAATCTAAATCTGATTGGTTAAATGACATCATCTGATCCAATTAGATGAGAGACCCTCAAAACCCTCCTAAGGTGGCACCAAGACTGGGTCAAACAAGAGTTCTTGGCGCCATAGAGTTTAATCCCCTGAAGCAACCCTAGAGTCCCATCTGTCTGGGACTCCTCCTTTATCCTCATGGGGTGCATGCCTCTCTAGGTGTGTGCCCTCTTTCTATCTGCATTTTAGTAGGAGGACAAGGCCCTAGGTACTCTCCTATAAGCGCATGACACATGAGCAGATGTCCAAGTGTCCAGGATCAACATTTGACCAATGTTCGAAAATAGGAATTAGCAGGTGACCAAAAATGGTAGGTGTTGTCTTAAATTTATCTCATAAATTAAGACAATCCTTTTCTGATCTAGATGAGCTCCAGCCAGACAAAGTAAAGATTTTTAAGTAAGTCCAAACACATTTGGCTTAGTCGAGATAAGCTTTAATGATTATTAAAGGAGAACATTAGGCTCAATCGTGTGCTAGCACGATTTTCTTGAACCTAATTGAATCTTATTCAAATCAATTAAACTGGGTTAGTCCAATTGATGACATCCAAATCCAAACCCTTGTTTGTGTGATCCAGTTAGGTTCAGTTTCGTATGATAATGGGATATGTCACGATCTCTATCATCGACATCATCGAAATACCTTCTGATGGATTAGAACTTTTCTGATTCAGACAATTAGTATGATTGATCATCCAAATCATTCAGTTGCTCTCAAAATCCATTAGTGACATCTAGCAGCATATGGTGGCAACCCATCAGAACTAAAAGCAAACCTCTCAGTGCAGTTACCTGTGTGATTAGGTTCCTCTATCTTGAGCCCCGACTGGATTAAGGTTAAGGTGATCTTATCAAACCCTAATTTCCATCATATGAATTAATCATTTGATTCAAGTCCAATATGAAAATCCTAATAGAAACTCTTTCTATTATTTCACTCTGTCATGGCCATGGGCTTATGGACTTGATTCTCATGATCATCATAGGGCTGCTCCTCATCTACCGAGGTAGATAGATCTCCTATTGGTGCAATCCAATTCCTACAATGAACATTCTATAGCCAACATACACCTCAGGATTCTGAATGGCTAGGAGACCGAGTTATGGTGTAGTCAAACTATAAGACCCTCAAGATGAACTGTCGATGCACCTCAGGTCAAAGAACCAAACACACCACTACAGCTTCGAGCCAGTCATCAACGAGAAGGTAGACTTCCTCATGACTGCTCGAGGTGGTCATGCTTAGTGCCCTCATTCTCTAATGAGTACCTGTACTCTCACTCTGGTGTCTCTACATCGTAGACTCAAGACTCATCTATTCTAAAGAAGCAATCATACACCAACCTTCTGGATCAATCACTATCCAAATGATTATCCTACAGTCGAAAGCATTTTATGAGTTAACAAAGAAAATTCATGTCTTAAATTTTCAACTCTTAAAAATATGAACTATCATTACCATTAACTCAAGGGATGTATCACAGACACTTTCAAATACACACTATGATGGAAAATAATTTATTTTATTATTTATAATCAAAATTATAATTTTGCCCTTAGTAGTGTATTACAAGTGTCAACCAATCTATCTTCTAGGGCACACAAATCTAACATGTATCACAAGCATTATTTACATAATGTGATAGAATGAAAAATTAATCCTTTATCAATTTAAGTCAAAATTATCAAATTGCTCTTAGAAGTGTATTACAAGTGTCAGCCAATCTGGCTTCTAAGGCACACATCTAACAAACTCCCACTTGATCTAAAGTCAATTGGCTACAAATCTAAGTCCCATCTTCTCTAAGTGGGCTTCGATCTTCTGCTGGCATAATGGCTTTATCAGCAGGTCCGCCGCATTGTCTGTGGTGTTGATTCTCTTGAGCTTAACATATCTCTTCTCGAGGTAATCACGGATGAGATGGAATCGCTATTCGATGTGTTTGAATTTCTAGTAAGAACTCAACTCCTTAGCTAGGGCTATGGCACCATTATTATCGCTGTACAGAGGGATGGCATCTGATGGCATCACTCTAAGCTCTATAGCAAACTTTTTATACTAGAATGCTTTCTTCATAGCTTTTGATGCAATAATATATTCTACTTTTATTGTTGAGTCTACAATCACTGTCTGCTTAGAATTCTTTCAACTGATAGCTCCACTATTGCATATAAACAGACTTTCAGATGTCGATTTTTGATCATCTATGTCAGACATAAAGTCCAAGTCTGTAAATTCTTAAACCTAGAGTTCTCCATTCCCAAAGACTAGAAACATGTTCTTAGTCCTTCTCAAGTACTTGAGGATACATTTTACAGAAGTCTAGTGTTCTTCTTCTAGATTCGACTGATACCTGCTTGTGACACTCACAGCATGGGCTATATCAGATCGTATACATAGCATGGCATATATGAGGCTCCCTATTGTAGAAGCATAAGGGATCTTGCTCATGCGTTCAATTTCCTCAGGTGTGCTAGGGCGCATTTTTTTAGAGAGATGAATGCCATGTTGGAAGGATACTAGACACCTCTTGGAGTTTTCCATGCTAAACCTCTTTAGCACCTCCTCTATATACATCTTCTATGAAAGTCCTAGCATCCTATTTGGTCATCCCTATAGACATTTATTCCCAATATAAAGGATGCTACTTCTAGATCTTTCATAGAGAACTCCTTTGACAACCACACTTTGACTGTAGTCAGCATGGAAATATCATTTCCAATTAGGAGGATGTCATCCATGTATAGTACAAAAAAGACAACAGCACTCCCACTGATCTTTTTGAATAGATACAATTTTTTTCTCATTTTTGATGAAACTAAATATTTTGATTATATTATTGAAACGAGCATTCCAGCTTCGAGATGCTTGCTTAAGTCCATATATGGATCTTTGTAGCTTGCAAACTTTATGATCTCCATCACTAGATGTGAAATCGAAAGGCTACTCTATATAGATATCTTCCTCAAGATATCCACTTAAAAATATCATTTTTACATCCATCTATCATATTTCATAATCAAAATAAGCTGCAATTGCAAGCAATGTACGGATGGATTTCAGCATGGCTACTGGCAAAAAAGGATCCTAATAGTCAATGCCTTCACGCTGACTACAACTTTTTGCTACAAGCCTTGCCTAAATATCTCTACATTCCAAATGGCACCTATCTTTCTCTTGAAGATCCATTTACATCCAATAGGTACTATACCTTCAGGTGGATCTACCAATGTCCAAACTTGATTTGAGTGCATTGAGTCAATCTCTGACTTTATTGCCTCTAACCATTTCTCAAAGTCGATATCTAATATCGCCTTGTCATAGGTTTTGGGATTATCAACATGAATCCCATTTTCAATGAGGAACATTTTTTCTACATCCTCTTGAACAGTACCTAAGTATCTTTCAGGAAGATAAAAAATTCTAGTTGATCTATGAGGTGGTGGAGGTAGTGTATGGACTGGTTCTAACTGATTTGGTTTCCTAGGTTCCTTAGCTCTTGCTCATCAGAGACTTTCTTGTCGAGCCTAATCTATCTTCTGATGCCACCATCTTGAATAAAGATGGCATGTCAATCTATAATCACATTATGATCTTCTAGGAGGTAGAAATAATATCCTAATGACTCTTCAGAATATCTTATAAATCGAGCTCTAAAGGATCTAGACTCTAACTTATCTGCCTGTTGTTTCTTAACATGGGTTAGACAATCCTAAATTCTGAGGTGACTCAAACTTGGTTTCTTACCATGCCATATCTCATACGGTGTGGTAGGAATGATTTTAGAGGGAACCCTATTTAGTAGGTAAGTTGCTGTCATTAGGCTATGTCCCCAAAGAAATTCAGAGAGGTTTATGAAGCTCATCATGGATCAAATCATATCTAATAGGATCTGATTTTTCCATTCTAAAATCTTTTTGAGTTGAGGTATTTCAAGTGGAGTCCATTGAGAGACTATACCATTGTCCTTAAGATAGTCTAGAAATTTCCTACTAAGGTATTCTCCTCCTCGATCAGATCAAAGAACCTTAATGAATTTTTTTTGTTTATTTTTCTACTTCAAGTCTAAATTTTTTAAACTTTTTAAAGGCTTCAGATTTATGTCACATCAAATATTCATATCCCTACTGAGACATATCATCGATAAAGGTGATGAAGTAGACAAGTTGCCTCTAGCCAGCACATCAAATGGCCCGCATACATCTGAATATACTAAGACAAGTAGGTCCATGGCCCTTTCCTAATGTCCTACAAAAAGAAGCTTGGTCATTTTGCCATGAAGGCATGATTCATAAATCGGATATGACTCAGAAGTCAACGGACTCAATAGCCTAGATTTTTTTAATTTGTTAACCCTATCTTCGGCTATATGACCTAGCCTAAGGTGCCATAGATACCTATTGTTTAGACCATCCCTAATTTGCTTTGATCCTATAGCATTCACGTTTTGCTCGATATTAAAAATAGAAACATCAATATGTAATTGGTAGAGGCCATTTATAAGAAAATCACTTGCAATTTTATTACTTTCAAAAAAAATATTACAATGGTCCTTAAGAAAACTAATTACATAACCTTCCTGTGCGAAGCATGAAATAGAAATTAAATTTCTGCTTGCTGCAGGCACATAAAAATAGTCCCTAAGTACTAGATCTAATCCTGATGGTAGTTGAAGAGGGTAGGTTCCCATGGCCACAGCAGCAACTCTTAGTCAATTTTCGACATACAGGATTATCTCACCATCCCTCAACCTCCTGCTCTCCTTAAGACCCTACATAGAAATGCATAATTAAGCACTAGAACCAAAGTTGAGCACCCAACTGGATGCAAAAGAAATCATAAGGTTAGATTTTATAATGAGCATACCTCCAGAAGAACCTGCCTCCTTCTTGTTCTTCAGGCTGGCTAGGTATTGAGGGTAGTTCCGCTTCCAGTGGCCATCGACATTGCAATGGAAATAGTTTTTTTTGTCAGCAGCCTTCTTCTTTAGCTTTGTCTTCTTCTTCTTCCCACCATCCATCTTCTGCTTCTTCATGGACTTTTTCTTCTTTCCAAAAGATTTTTTCTTAGAAGAAGTCTGCTCCACAGCAAATACTGAGCCTTTAGAACCTTTCATAGAAAGCTCAGCAATGATCAGCATGTTCATTAATTTGGCTAGGGTACATTGCATCTTATGCATATGAAAGTTCATAATAAACTGACCATATGCATCGATCAAGGACTACAAGATCACATCAATCTGCAAGTCCCTGTCCATGATAACATCGAGCTTCTCAAGCTCCTCAAGGTCCTTGATCATTATCAAATAATGATCTTGGACTGAATGCCCATCATGCATCTGAGCTTTAAAAAGTCTATGAGAGACTTGATACTTAGCTGCGCGACTCTGCTCACCAAACAATCCTTGCAGACGAGCCAACATTTGTTAGGTAGTCATGATGTTCTCATGTTGGCGCTGCAAGTCATCTGACATTAAGCCCAACATGTAGTGCCTGGCCTTATTATCTTCATCCATCCACTTTTCAGAGACGCTCTCGGTTCAATAATTAGACGGGCTGGTATCGTGGGTGGGTCCTAGTCCAATACATGAGATAGCTTTTTAGAATCCAAAATAATTTTGTAGTTCCTTAGCCAGTCCTTAAAATTGGGTCTAATCAATCTGTGGGTATCTAAGATTTTGGCTAAAGGGTTAGACTCAAATATTTTTCCTGCAGAGAGACAAAATTTCTAATTAGAATTTATAATTAGACTTGACTAATTTATTTAGAAATTTTATTTTTAAATAAATTAGGCTTTCACTATTTACTTGGATCCCTATACTTTCTTGGCAGAGATGCAAAAATCTCCATGATTAAAGACTTCTAGTGGATGGTGCGGTCCCATCGACTAGCTCACCACCTCACCTAATAGTTATTGGTGATGGGTTGGCCGATGAGTGGATAACTCTTATCCAATGATTCTCTAATCATGATGCATCCAAACCTAGTCTATAATTCATGAAGCTCACTATGTCCAAAATATTGCTCCACTCCTTAGTTAAGTCAGACCCATCACTTGCACGAATTGAATTTCTAATTGAATCCCTCACCATATTCAAAATATTGAGCCCAACCTATCCTCCAACCCATAACATCCAATGCCTAATAGACACGGTTGCATCTTTTCGGTGCATCAAAACCACTGTATCTAGCCGAGAGAAATCGACCCTAGGAAGGATCCGCACATCTATAATGGTGGAAGACCTTAGACTTAATATTTTCTTAGAAAGATTTAATTTAGGCCTCTTTAAATTTGACTTGACTTAGTCATAACAATTATGACTAACTTAGTGGCATGAGTTGGCTCGAATTATTAGCTACCTCTAATCAGAACTGGGTTGACCCATATGGCCAGGTAAGTGAGATCAGTGGAAGGGATATGCCATTAACTCGATAAAAGCACATTCAAGTTGAGTAGCTCTTAATTAAAAATTAGTCGATCATATCTGCCAAACTTATCTTAGATACCAAATTATCAAACTAGAACTAATTGGGTTAGCCTACAATCCAGGCTCAAACTGTAGAGCTAAATTAGGTCTTAACTTGATCAAGTCACATCTCAATGTGATTCAATCTTGACCCAGACTTAATTCTATTAGGCTAGTCAAATCTAAGCTTTCTTTGATCCCACCTAACGAACTCCTGATTTGGTTTGATCAATCGCTAGACCTAATTGAGCTACCCAAGCCCGAACCCAATCTTATGAAGGTATCTTACATCTGAAAATTCATAATTTTTAGACCTAATTGATTTCATAATCTTAATTCTTAATTAAGTTTGGGTTCATAAATAAGACATGTATCAAAATTCTAGGATTTTAGGATCTAGGGTTTTATAGAAAAGTAAGTACTAATTTCTGATTAAGAACGAACACACAACTCCCCTTCATGCCATAAGAACACCCCATCAAATGAGAGGAGAGGGCCATTAAATCCTACTTTATTCTTATGACCGGATGGCCAAGGAAAATGCCTTAATCAAAAATATATATTCTACTACAAAATAAGTTAGATCTAAAACATGTATCTCATATATAATTATTGATCTAACTAATACATGCCCTGCATACATCTCATGTATCATAACTCAATCAACCATGCATACTTTCAAATCGATATATCACATATTAAATTTGAAAAATAAAATTTTAAATTTGATCACATCAAAATAAAACTATTCTAGATATTTTATAGAACTATTCTATAACTAATCTAAGTATGCATCTTTCATACTTCATATGAATAAATTAAAAATTAAAAACTCTATTTTCTATTTTTTAGATCTTATAACAATAATTATAATATTAAAAAATAAAAATAAAATAGATCAAAAATTATATTTAATTAAATTAATAATATGATTATACTAGACTACACATAGAACTATTCTATTCCTAGCCTAGTCATGCATCTCATGCACTATAGATCTAAATCATACAATTTTTAATTTTTTGATTTCAGATCTAATCACATCTGATATGACATCTAAAATCTTTTAATATCATATCATAAATAAAAATTAAATTAGATATAAAATAGATCTAAAGAACTGCTAACGCAGCTCTGATACCAGTTGAAAAAAAAATCCTATTTTCTAGTTTAGGATTGTTAAGATCTGAAGGAATATTTCAAAATTTTTTTCTAAAAATTTTAATCAAATCTGAGACATCTTGAATCTAATCCTAAATATCTGATATTAAATTAAAATTAAATTAAATCTAATTTAATTTCATACCTTATTTTGGGTAATTGGATTATCCTGGTGATGATCCTGATGCTCCTGAGATTCTGGATCGAGCCACGTACATGCCTGGCCTCTACCATAGTCCACTTGAGTAGGATCTGGATGTCTTCTCCTTCTGAATCAATACTCCAAAATTTAAATCTTGATCTAATCTTGAAGTTCTTCAAAACTCTTTTTGAAGAAGCAACAATCTTCTTTTTCAATAGTGCTGCCTTCTTCCAGATCTGGGTGCCAATACTCTTTGGACTTCTCTTGAACTTGTGCCCAACTCCTTGGACATGGAGAGGGGAGAGAGAGGATTAGAGGGAGGCATAGAAGAGAGGAGGGCAACCTTGTGGCATGGTGAAAGGAAGAAGCACTAAAACCCTAGGCGCACATAAGGTTTAAATATACCATGTTGTGCCATGCAGTGCCACATCATCCTGATCAATCAGAGGTCTTTATTCAATCAAATCTAAATTTGTTTGGTGGGATGATGTCATCTAATCCAATCAGATGAGAGTTCCTTAAAAACCTACATAGGTGGTGCCAACACTGAACAAATCCAAACTATTTGGCACCTTAGTGTTTGATCATATCAAAATATCCTGGAGTCCCACCTACATGGGACTCCTATCTTATCCACATGGGGTGCATGCCTAGGGTGGCATGCATCCTCTCTCCTTCTTCCTTTAGTAGGTGGATAAGAGCCCTAGGTGCTCTCCAATGAGCACATGACACATGGCCCTTTATCCAAGTGTCCAGGGTCAACTGTTGACCCTTGTCCAAAAATAGAAATTGGCAGGTGACAGGAATTAGTAGGTGTTATCTTAAATCCATCTAATAAATTAAGATAATCCTTTTCTGACCTAGACAAGCTCCAGTTAGACAAAGACAAGGTTCTTGAGTGAGTTCAAATAAATTTGGCTTACCCAAGTTGAATCATAATGATTACAGAAGAAGAATGTTAGGCTTAATCATATGCTAGCATGATTTTATTGAACCTAATTGGATCTTATCCAAATCAACTGAACTGGATTAGTCCAATTGATAATATCCAGACCCAAACTCTTATTTGTGTGATCCAATTAGATTTAGTTTGATATGATAATGAGATATCTCACGATCTCTATCATCGATATCATCGAAACAGCTTTCAATGAATTAAAACTTTTTTTATTCATACAATTAGAATGATTGATCATCTAAATCATTCTAACTGCTTCCAAAATCTATCAGTGATATCTAGCAGTATATGGTGGCAATCTATCAGAATCGAAAGCAAACCTTTTAATGCAGCTACCTATATGATGGATTTTTATATCTTGAGCGCCGATAGGATTAGGGTGAAGGTGAACTCGTCAAATTCAACATCCATCATATGAATTAATCATTCAATTCAAGTTCGATATGAAATCCTAATAGAAACTCTTTCTATCATATTCACACTATCATGGTCATAGACTTATGGACTCGATCTCATGATCATCATAGGGCTGCTCGTCATCTACCAAGATAGATAGATCCCCTATTGGTGCAATCCAATTCCTACAATGAATATGCTATAGCCAACATACACCTCAAGATTTTGAATGGCTAGAAGATTAAATTATGGTATAGTCAAACTATAACACCCTCAAGGTGAACTACTGATGTACCTTAAGTCAAAGAATCAGATATACCATTGCAGCATCAAGCCAATCATCGATGAGAAGATAGACTTTCTTATGACTACTCGACGTGGTCATGCTCAGCGCTCTCATTCTCTAACGAGTATCCATACTCTCACTTTAGTGTCTCCACACCGTAGACTCAAGATGCATCTATCCTAAGGAAGAGATTGTACACCAACCTTTTAGATTGATCACCATCCTCATGATGATCCTATGGTCGGAAGCAGTTGATGAGTTAATTATGAAAACTCATGTCTTAAATTTTTAACTCTTAAAAATATGAGTTATCATTTCTATTAACTCAAAGGATATATCACAAGCACTATTTACACAATATGATAGAATAAAAAATTAACCCTTTATTAATTTAAGTTAAAATTAAAAAATTGCCCTTAGAAATATATTACAAGTGTCAGCCAATCTAGATTCTAAGGCACACATCTAACAAGAAAGACTTCAATCATCAAAAATAATGAAATTTGAGTGAAAATGGGATTAAAATAGCCCCTAGATGCATTCTGTTGAGTTTCGATGAAGTCTGGCCATCAAATCAGGATCAAATGATCCAAAAAATGCCAAAATCATATGTGTAATGGCCCAGATCAGGTTGGATTAAATTTTGACCATTCAATCATATTAATCAAAAGGAGATCTAGCCATTAGATCATCGCTAGAAGGTTGGATCGCTGTCGGGAGCTTCCTGGACCATCGGATCTGATTTTGGAGCGCTGTCGGCCATCGAATCGCATAGATGGAGCAGTCTAAAACCAAATCAAAATCAAAAAAAGTGGCAACTATTGGATAGTGTTTAGGAAGAAATTTGGCCATTGGATCAACTTTTGGATCATTTGGAGCCATTGGATTGCGCATAGGGAGGTGGCTGAATTCGAATCGGAATAGGATTAACTCCCTACCATTGGATCTTCACTGCAATCAACTTGAGTGGCACGATTGTACAATTACTATTCATATGGACCACGTAGACTAACTGCATCATAGATCACAACCAATTAGCACCGACCTAACTCTTTGAAATTATCATTTTGCCCCTATACGTCATAATGAATTTTCTATAGACCTCTTAATGGTCTAGGTCCACTACGTGGCACATTGTGATTGGGTGTCTTTTGCTGAGCTGGTGGTCCACGTCTAGTTTTATGGACTGATGGATTGGCTCTATGGCTAAGTCGACTTTGATGGCTTGGCTTGGCACGCCGGCTTGGCTGGACGAGCTGGCTGAGCCATTTTCTTTTTTATTTTAATTTTTTCTTTAAAAATTCATATCTAATCTATTTTAGCTCTATTTTGCTTCAAACTTATTTCATTACAATCAAAAAATAAAGTTTTTTTATAAATAATAATATTTTATTTTTTATTTTTATTGTTTTTTATTTATTTTTTAAAATAATAAAAATATTAATTTCTTAAAAATATATAAATTAATTATTAATTTTTAAAAATAAATATAAATTAATTAATAAATTAATATTTTTATTAATAAATTATGATATTTATTATACCCTCCAACTTAAGCTTTGCTCATCCTTGAGCAAAGAAAGAATTTAGTTTTAAATATCTTTTAACTTTAGAGTTTCGAATTTTATTGAAGTAGATTTTAAAATGGCCATTGATATTCAGTAGAGCATAAATGAGATATATCATTAGGGTATTAATACTTATCAATATAAAAATTAAGTGAAGAACATCAATTTTTTCTAAACTTTTCTAAATTGTCCCTACCTTAATCTCTAAATCATCTAAATTTTTATATGGGCAAGTATATTGCTACTTCCATCCTTCATTTATTAATATTTTTTATTCATATTGCCTACTTTTTTATTTGAATATCATTCCTTACTTAGGCAATGGGACTCGATAACTCGAAGGAAAACCAATATGGCTTTTTATTTTTAATGTTGTATCACTATTAAGTGCCTTAGCTTCTTAAGCTTTCTATTTGATTCATGTAGCGAGTCATGGGCCAATGACTCTCAAACCAGTTGATTTTAGGATGCTAGGTATAAAATACCTCTTGAGCTTACTAGCTCAAATAAAATAGGCTACAAGTTAAGACTAGCTTTACAACGAGCTTCTTCATCCTTCCCATCTTTTGATGTGAAACTCAATATTTGCTTAGGCAAAGAGATCCAGTTACTCAGTGAGAAGTAATTAGAAATTATTTTATTTTAATTTTTAATTATTATTAATTTTTAATATGAAGAAACGTATAGTTATCCTACACAAGTTCATAAAAAGTAGATTTTTCTTTAATGCTGGTAGAAAAAATCAGAAGTGCTCAAAGAAAAATTATTTATGTTTCAGACTTAACTCTTTATTGGATTTTCTTAATACTTGATCCCTCAATATCTCATAAATTCTCTGATTTGTGCATTAATTTTTTTAAAAAAATACTTAGTTCAACTTGATTTTTAAGCATAATCAGATGTCTAAATTCTAAAAACTAACTTCTTCGAAGACTTAAAAATTTAAATTTTTTTTATTATTCTCCTTCCTCCAACTTAATTGATATTTTCCTAAATGGAGAACGAAAAATAGAGGATGTAATAAAGAACATGAAAGAATACACCTGACTCAATGTATTTTTATGGTCTAGCATGTGCCTTTGAAAATTTGACTCTCTCTCCAACTTATTCAAAATAATCTAAAAAAAATAAACTAAAAAGATAAATTAGATGCAAAAAATTTAAATATTGAATTATCTTCCAACAAGCACTAAGTTTACCATCTTCAGTCAGACATGATGCAGCCTACTATCCCATGTCAAATACTGGATTGACAAATTCCAATAGTTTTGGATTACCAATCTCAGAAAGATAGTTTCTTATTCCTTTATTGATATATTCATTATTAATTACAAGAATATAGTTCATGTCCCTATTTGCAGATCCTTGTTTATCAAGAATTTCTCCTATTTATTCTTCTAAAATACTTATAAATTGAGTTTTCGTATTAGGAGTTAAGTTTAGTACAATGGATCTTGGAAGGGTGTCTAAAAGTGGCTTTAATTATAGAGATAAATTAATATGATCTTATTTAAATAACTTCATTGACACTTTATTACATGCCTCCTAATTTTTGTAAGAAGAACCAGCTTTTAAGATTGAAAAAAATAGGACTTTAGGTTTATAGGTTTCAAATGACTCATCTATTCTCTTCTCTCCTTTATCTATCTCATTTAAATTAGAACCAGCATCAGTACTAATTTCTGTGGCTCAGATTCTTCTATGTGGTTAGTCTCAGTACTAACTTATTTCTCTAAATTTTTATTTTGACTAGCATCAGTACTAGCCTCTCTCATTTGATATTAGTATGTGTCCAAAAGAATCCTATAGTTTTTAAGTTTAGAAATTACTTTGGCATTCTCAAATTGGAGATTCTTAGGTGGGATATTAGATTGATAATTAGATCCAGATGGTTGATGGACAATAGATGGGTTGTTTATAAGATTCAGTTGGTTCAGCAATTGATCTAGTTCTCTCCTCATATTAGACTTAGCTAATTATCCTATTTGAACTTCTAGCCTGCCAATAGATTTTGGTTGAGTCAAGATCGATTGTTGTTAATTCAGAATTAATTATTGAAGTTAGTTAAATCTACCATCGGCTAGATTAGTCTATTGAGGAGGTGGGTATGATGGTTGATTAAAATATGATGGCTAGACAGACTATCTAGACTGACCACTATTATAGGCATAATTTTGATATTGGATTCTATTTTGATAATTTTACATAGGTAAAATTTGGGTCTGAGCCTAAGTTTATTAAGGTATCCAAGAAAAATTAGAGTGGTTCCTCCAATCTGGGTTATATGAGTTTGAAAAAGGATCATTAACCAGCTTAGAGTAGCCTTGTGCAACTTGGATTGTTCTTAGATAAAAGATGAAAATTATGCACCCATGGAATATTCATTCACATAATGGATTGGGCTAGCATAGATTGAACAAATCTCCTGATAATTAGAAGGTGGTGTGTATTATGCAGGAGTTTGTTGACTTAGGATTAGGAGTTGATCTAATTTTTGGGCAAGAAAGTCTACTTTATTTATCAAATTCAAGTCAGCTTTAGGACTATATTCTAAGTGTTTAAATTTATGGATTCCTGCCTAGGTTTGGTAGAAAGATAATGAAGCATGGTTGATTGAGTTTTTACTCAGGGTTTCAAACAAGGTATAGGCTTCATCCTCATTTTTATTCATGAATGCACCTCCACAAGATGCATTTACCATTTATCTATAATGGGCTCCTAAACCCTCACAGAAAGCTTGAACTATTTGCAACTTGGATAGACCATGGTGTGGACATTTTCTAATAAGTTTCTTAAGTCTCTCCCATGACTCATGAATTTGTTCTCTTGGAAGCTGAGCAAATCCAATGATAGCTTGCCTCATGGTGTTGGTTCGATCTATAGCATAAAATTTCTTAAGAAATTCATTTTATAATTCAACCCAAGTTTGGATTGGTCTTCCTATTGTGCTAAGCCAATACTTAGCTTTATCCTTTAATAAGAAAGGAAATAAGGTCAGTCTAGGATGTCATCAAAAAAATTTTGAATTTTTACCATAGAGCTGATTTCTAAGAATTCATCTAGATGCTTGTGAGGATCTTCATTGGTGCTTCCATACAAAGATGGAAGCATCTGAATTGTGGTCGACTTGATTTCATAATGGCTAGCAGGAATATATGGTAATTGGATACAAGTTGATGGATTATAAGTAGAAGAAATAAAGTATTCCTTCATCTACCTAAGTGGTTCTCTATTATTTCTAGCCATTTGATTTTCAGATTTTATATGAATCAGTCATTCAATTTTAGGATTTGGTTTAACTAGGTCAGATAATAGCGATCTCCTACCATGCATGTACTAGTGCCACCCTAATTTAATTTTAATATTTTTCTATAAATATTTTTTATTATTTATATATTTTTTTAGAAAGAAGAAAAAAGAAGAGAAAGAAAAGAGTTCTAAGAAAGATTACTAAAGGAGTCCTGAATCTAGAGACGATAGAGAAGAATTAATTATATCTATGTTTAATGTTAATTAGCAAACAAGTTAGACAAGCAATCCTGACTAAGGGTTGTCCTAGATCTAGACAACTTCTAACTACCAATATCACTTTCAAGCCCTCTAAGTATAAGATCAGCCAACCGACCAGGTAAGTGTAAGGTTGGTGGGAGTTCTCACGTTGCTTACCTTAGACACCAATTGTGTTTGGCTAGGTAAGCTAACGAAATCAATTATAAACCACCTTCCTTCGGAACGTGATCCCTAAACCACTTTTCTTAGACACCAGTTAAGTTGACTAACCCTAATCCAGTCCAGCTCTTAAGATTCCTTGTCCTATTGAGCTCAAGTTCCTAGGACTGATGTCTAACTGATTTTAGTTTAGAAGCTTAGGTCAATGATGGATGTTGATTGGTTGTTTATCGACCAAGAAAGGATGATCAAATCCCCACCTTATCTTGTTCAATTAGGTTGTATCCTTAATTTGATTTAATATATGCATAAATAATTTTTCAAGCAAGGGGTTCTATGCAATTTAAACTAGATGCATGCAACTAATTAAATTTTAGAAGCTTATCTTGCCTCCAGCAATCACCAAAAGAAATAAAAATAAAAATAAAACTAATATGATGCATGCTTTAAGCAATTAGGATTTCTAATTTTATCATGAGATTTTTAATTAGATTTAAGTGGATAATTTTTAATTAATTTAAAAATAAAGTAAATAAAAGAAAATTTAGGGTTTAGGATTGATCTCACCAAATAAGTTTGGAAGTTTTCTCCTTGCCCTAATCTTTTTGTTCTCCTTTCTTCTTTCTTTTTTTAATCTATAAAAAAATAAGAAAAATCTAAAAAATAATAAAATTAAAGAAAATTAAAGAAATCATAAATTATAATTTTTTATGCCTCTTCGATAATGGTGCCAAATATTTGATAAGAGTATGATATTGTCGTTAAGACATCATGTTTATCCATTTAATCTGACTTCTTAAATTTATTAAAAATAGGTAGTAAGTAGTGAGTCGGGTCAAATCCACAGAGAAGATAGTATTTTAGTTTCAAAATCTTTGACTTTTAGAAAAAAAAGATTTGAAAAAATTTTGAAATCAAAAAATAGAATTATAAATAAAAAGTAAAAATTAAATAGTGTAGAATAATAAACTTGGTACTAAGATCTACTAGTTAGATCTTAGCATCTACTTATAATTAAAAATAAAAAATAGAAATTAAATTTGCAATAAAAATAAAGAGCAATAAAGAACAAGAATTTAAAGAGTATAAAAATAAGTATCACATTAATTAAAATTCAAATTTAAAATTTAAATACATAAATTAAATAAAGATAGAAAAAGAAATAAAAATTAGAAAAGTTGATCTCTGATCTTGGATCAGCATCGACATTGAGATAGTGTAGAAGCCAGCTCTTCTTCACAACACTCGTTATCTTGAAGCAACCTCTAACTCAAGCATGGCTTTTACCAAACTCCTCATGATCGAAGATGCTTTGATTTGATGGCCTGGAGTCTTATTTATAGGTGTTGGACAACTGGAGTCTTTTGCTGCAGGCAATATGGAGCTAAAGAAGACTTTGATCATCAAAAACAATGAAATTTGACTGAAAATCGGATTAAAATAGCCCTTGGATGCATTTTGTTGAATTTTGGTGAAGTCTAGCCATCAGATCTGGATCAAACGGTCCAAAAAATGCCAAAATCATATGTGTAATGGCCTAGATCAGGTTGGATTAAATTTTGACCATCCGATCATATTAATCAGGTGGAGATCTAGCTGTTAGATCACCGTTGGGAGGTTGGATCACCATCGGGAGCTTCCTGGACCATTGGATCTAAGTTTAGAGCACTGTCGGTCATCGAATCATGCAGATGGAGCAGTCTAAAACCAAATAAAAATCGAAGAAAGTGGCAATCGTTGGATCATCTTTTGGAAGAAATCTAATCATTGGATCAATATTTGGAGCATTTGGAGCCACTGGATTGCACGTAGGGAGGTGGCTGAATTCGAATCAGAATATGATTAACTCCCTATCGTTGGATCTTCACTGCAATCAACCTGAGCTGCATGATCGTACAATTATTATTCATGTGGACCACATAGACTGACTGCACTATAGACCGCAATCAAGTAGCACCGACCTTATCTTATGAAATTATCATTTTGCCCCTGTACGTCGTGATGAATTTTCTATGGACCTCTTAACGATCAAGGTCTACCACGTGGCACACTATGATTGGATGTCTTTTGCTGAGCTGGCAATCCACGCCTGATTTCATTGATCGGTGGATCAGCCCTATGGCTAAGTCGGCTTTGATGGCTTGGCTTGGTGTGCCTGCTTGGCTGGGCAAGCCAACTGAGCCATTTTTTTTATTTTAATTATTTTTTTCTTTAAGAATTCATATCTAATCAATTTTAGCTCTATTTTGCTTCAAACTTATTTTGTTGCTATAAAAAAATGAGCTCTTTTTATAATAATAATATTTTACTTTTTATTTTTATTATTTTTAATTAATAAAAATATTAATTTCTTAAAAATATATATAAATTGATTATTAATTTTTAAAAATAAATATAAATTTATTGATAAATTAATATTTTTATTAATAAATTTATGGTATTAATCAGTAGTCACCTCGTCCTTCTTTTCTCTTTAACTTTCTCAATGTTTACTTATCCGCACAACCTATTTCATCATCATATGTATATCTTTTAAACAGATGGGCCATTAACTATTGGGCTACATCAGATCGCTAAACTGCTTAAGGTCAGAACTGATGAAGGCCTAATAGGATCATCAGGCTGAGGTCGAGCGCCTAAGTAAGAAGCGAGATGAGGTTGATCGCTCTCTCAAAGATAAATCTGCAGAGATTGAGGTTCTTCAAAAAGCGCTCCGCAAAAAGAAAGAAACATCAGTGGAGCTAAAAGCTGCCTTGAACTTGAAAGAAGAGCAGATGAAAAGGGCTAAGGTTGAGACTACCAAGTTCAAGAAGCAGATTTTGAGGTAGATCTTGAAGGCATCGATCCAGATGATAGAAGAGTTCAAGGTCTCTCCCGAAATGAGAGATCTGAATGTCAAATTCAGCCAAAAGGCCTTCAGTAAAGATTATGAGCTCTATGAAGAATGGGTGGCTAACAAATTTCCAGAGCTCGACCTTGATTTCTTGTATGAAGGGGCTTTTGAGGAGGTAGCGGATCCATCTACCATTGCAACTGACCTCCCGTCTATCGAGCTAGCTTCCACCATACCTCCATACTCGCCTGCTCCTACCATCATTGAAGGGCCCGTGCCGACTGAGGCTGCACCAAAATTTTCCACTATTCTCTCGGAGGTCTGAGACCTCCTACTTTTATATTTTTTTTTTCATTTTTCCTCCTTATATTAAAAATATTTTGATTAATGAAGTGAATTTTGAAAATGAGTTTTTCTTTTGTGAAACCTATGTGGTGATATTTTCACACTTCAAGTGTAGTCTCCTATCGAAATCGACCCCCTTCATCAGGGTGTCTCCTTAAGGTCCTACATAAAGAGCCTAAGAAAAGAGGCTCATCAAGCTAAGAAGAAATTAGAGAAAGTAGAGAACGAGCTTTGAAAGTTAAAGAAGCATTATTTTGAAGCTACAATTGAAGTTACTCGTCTTCGTCAAGTCCATAAAAAGGATGCTATAGACGATATCAATAAAAAGTATCATCTATTAGAGGAATTGGAACATGTGAAGAAGCTTGGTAGCGATAAAGGTTGGGCTTTAACGGCCAAGGTGAGTTCTCGGGAGGTCGAGCTGAAGGCAATGCAAGAAAAGATTTGGTTACTCGAAGGGAGCTCGACGTGGTCAACTAGTCGGGAGGAATATGGCTGGGACTGGACAAAGTTCTCCAAACTCAAAAGTCATCTATAGGTAGCTAAAGATTTTCATAATGAGTACAGACGCGACTGGTGTGGCCAAGTCGCCGACCTCAAGGGGAAGCTTTGAAGGGCCAATGACAAAATTGGTCATCTTCGATGATAATTATCTGAAGGGGTCCGAGCCAACTCTAGCAAGGACTCAATAGAGGTCCTATCTTTATAGAGTTTTCTAGAGGACTTGTCCATATTGTTCAGGAACAGCCAAAAGGAAGTGCAGGAATTGAAGATGATAATGGTCTATCAATAAGATGTTATGAAGAATGCAGAGGCCAAGTCGGCTATACTAAGAAAGAAGTTGAGAAAAGTTGAGGATGACTCATGGAGTCATAAGATGTTGCTGAGTGAAAGCTTGATGGTTCGGCGAAAACTCGAAGAGAAGATCAAAGACTTAAAGTTGTCTTTGCTGTTGGCCGATGCTGGTGGTCTGAAGTCCGACTATGAATAGGGCTTTGGCTTCTTTTTTTTTGTAATTGGTCTTATGGGCCTCTCCATGTATCAAACATTTGGTTTTAATGGAAATATTATTTTGACGACTTCGTCTCAAATGTTTGCTCATGTAGCTTTCCACTCTTCTCTCTTCTTGTCTTAAGTATCCAGGGGTCTTCATCCATATCAGGATGAGGTTCTCTTTTTGTTCCTCATATGGTGGGCCATTACTCTATCCCCCTGTCAGGATGAGGTTCTCCTCCTATTCTTGATGGGGTTGATCTTTACTTTTATTAAGGTGAGGTCTTCCTTCTATCCCTAACAAAATCATAGAGGCACAAAAAGGCCATTAAAAGGGCCTCTCCCCTCCTTCTGTCTTAAATAATCAGAGATTTTCATCCATATCAAGATAAGATTCTCCTCCTGTTCCTGATATGGTGGGCCTTTACTTTATCCTGCTATCAGGATGAGGTTCTTCTCCTGTTCCTGATGGGGTTGATCTTTATCTTTGTTAGGGTGAGATCATCCTCTGATTCTAAATAAAGTCATAGGAGCATAAAAAGATCATTGAAAGGGCCTCTCTCCTCTTCTTATCTTAAATAATCGAAGATCTTCATCCATATCAGGATGAGGTTCTCCTCATATTCCTGATATGGTGGGTCTTTACTTTGTCCCCCTATCAGGATGAGGTTCTTCTTCTATTTCTGATGGAGTTGGTCTTTATCTTTGTTACGATGAGGTCTTCCTTCTATCCCTAACAAAGTCATAGTGGCACAAAAGAACTGTTGAAAGGGCCTCTTTTCTCCTATCTTAAATAACCGAAGGTCTTTATCCATATCAGGACGAAATTCTCTTCCTATTCCTGATATGGTGAGCCTTTACTTTGTCCCCTTATTAGGATGAGGTTCTCCTTCTATTCCTGACGGAGTTGGCCTTTATCTTTGTTAGGACGAGGTCCTCCTCCTATCCCTAATAAAATCATAAGGATATAAAAGGACCGTTGAAAGGGCCTCTCTCCTCCTCCTATCTTAAATAATCGAAAGTCTTCATTCGTATCAGGATGAGGTTCTCCTCCTATTCCTGATACGATGGATCTTTACTTTATCCTCCTATCAGGATGAGGTTCTCCTCCTATTTTTGATAGGATTGGCATTTATCTATGTTAGAGCGAGGTCTTACTCCTATCCCTAACAAAGTTATAGGAGTACAAAAGGACCGTTGAAAGGGCCTCTTTCCTCCTATCTTAAATAACTAGAGGTCTTCATCCATATCAGGATGAGGTTCTCCTTCTGTTCCTGATATGGAGGGCCTTTACTTTGTTCACCTATTAGGACTTGATTCTCCTTCTATTTCTGATGGGGTTAGCCTTTACTTTTATTAGGATGAGGTCTTCCTCCTATCCCTAATAAAGTTGTTGATGCAAAATCTGGTTGATGTCGGAACAAAGCTAGAGCTGAAGGAGATGAGGTCGCCATCGGTGACCTGCAAAATATAATTTTGACTGGAGTCGGGTGTGGTGACTCCAGCAGGATCCTCTGACGATCAAGTTAGTTCTTCTGACCAACAAAAATGGAATGCTCAAGAAATTGAGCAGAGTTTGTAAGCTTTGAGAGAAAATATATCTGGAGGATTCCTTAAATAGATGGAGCTTGTAATAGAATGATAGTGACAGTCGTAACCATTTAATAGTGGATCATTTAGAACCACGCAGAGTTTGTTACGGAGGATAGTATCCATTATCATGACACGTCGGTCTGTTGGGATTTAATAGTTGAAGTTTGGATGGAGTAGACATTACAGTGAAAAGCTTTAAATCTCAATAGTTTTGTAGAAGTTTGGACTCTTCTAAGGTCATCTGGTGACTGAAAGGGGTTCGTTCATAATGAAATTGATTGAAGGAGATCACCTAGAAAGAGTTCTAATGGAGGAACCCCATTAAAGGAAATCATCCAAAAAGAGGGCAGCTGGTGGAGTTCATCCGAGGGGAGTACAATTGGAGAAAATCATCCAAAATAAGATCCACTGGAGAAATCCAAAAGAAGATCCACTGAAAGAGTCTGGAAGGAATCCGACTAGTGGAAGTTCGGAAGGAGATCTGTTGGAGGAGTTTGAAGGGTATACGGTTGAAGGAGTCTGCATAGACGACAAGGTCCTTCACAGCAAGTGCAAGGAGCTTGGATGGACAAAGGTCAATTGGATGAAGGATGATAGGAAGGAGATCAGCTGAAAGGAGCCTTGGAAGGATATCGATCGACAAGAGCTTGGTTGTGGGTTGTGATGGTCGGACGACTTTGATACTCTTGCGATTCAACCATTCTTTTTAGAGCCCTACTATTTTCAGGACTATTCGAAGGCTAATAAGATGAAGATGAGGTCCCTTTGCTTGCACACTCAAGGTTTTTGGTGCGAGAACTCAAAGATCCGCCACTCTTCACAAGTTGCAGAGGTTCATCCAATGGGGGGAAGCTCCATCGATCCAATGTCGACCCAACATTGAATAGCCTGAAGAGGTTCTAGCTGAGAAGGAGTTCAAATAGCTTCAAGGTCAGCTAGGCCAAACTGCATTGGGACATGATACTTAACTACTTTGCCAGCCATCGTCACCATTTAAGCTCACCCGGGTGGAACCCACAAGGTTCTATAGATTCTGGAGTTATCGAGTGAAGTTAGTCATGGCTATTATTGTCGGACAAGGTTGTCCCAAGACTCAGTATCTTTTTGAACTTCAGTTGGATAGAGTTTATCCCCAACACAAGCTCCCCTACCCTCGAGTTTGAGATTTGAAAGAAGGGAGTAAAGAATATGAGTGCTGAAGTCCTTTCATGTTTTTCGTGCTCGTTGGTAAGAAAATTTTGGCATTATTTGCACGAGTGCTGAAACCTTTTTTAAATACAAGGCGATCTAAAAAGATAATTTTTGAAATTTCCGTTGAAGCACTACCGAAGATACGATGCAATTAAGGCTCTGCCCATTGCCAATCCTCTGCCATGATGAGTGAGACACGTGTCAACCTAGGATCGATCGGAGAGGACCTATAATCATAACTGTCTCGAGCTTCTGTGGGTATTTAAGCTCATCCTTTTCCTTTGGAGTCTCATTTCGATCGATATCTTCTTCTTCTTCCTTCGATTTTCCTCCTTCTCTTTCTTGAGAGCTCTAGCTTCCTTCACCATTTTCTTCGGTCCTAGGGTTTCTTCGGCTTGACTCTGAGTGAGCTCGCCATCTCCCCACTCTTCTTAACCAACTTAGATTAGTTTTGAAACCCTCCTTTGTATTTTTGCACCTTCTTTCATTCGGTTTCTTCGAGAAAGTCTTGAATCTTATTTTCATTGATTTTTTGGGAGGTTTTCCAACTTAGTTTGATCCATATGTCCACTGAAGGTTCCTGATCGACTTGTTTTGAGAGTTCGGCTCATCTAGCACTAATGGATCCCTCCCATAGAGACTCCGAACCCATAGAAGTATCTCAACCTTCCTTCATTCCTGGCATCATTCCTTGTAAACTTCATCATGCAGACCTTTTCTTGATCAAAATCTAGTTTGGAATTTCTTTTGAATACGAACTCGAACTCCCTAGTCCTAGTGATCGAGCTTGCTCCCCTCCTCCAGACCAAACTTGCTTATATATTGAAACCCTTCAAGCAGGACTTTGGCTACCAATACCTCCTATCCCAATGCAGTCTGGCCCGGCTGACCTTGAACCTGTTTGAACTCCTTCCCAACTAGAACCTCTTTAGGTTGCTCGATGTTGGGTAGACATTAGATCGATGGAGCTCCCCCCCCCACCGAACGAACCTTTGCAACTCATGGAGAGTGGCAGATCTTTGAGTTCTTGCACCAAAAATCTTGACTGTGCAAGCAAAGGGATCTCGTCTCCATCTTATTAACCTTCGAACAGCCCTAAAAATAGTAGGACTCCAAAAGAAATGGTTGAATCGCAAGAGTATCAAAGTTGTCCGCCCATCACAACCAGCAACCAAGCTCTCGTCGATCGATCTCCTTCCAAAGCTCCTTTTAGCTGATCTCCTTTCCATTGACCTTCATCCAATTGACCTTTGTCCATCCGAGCTCCTTGCACTCGCTGGGAAGGACCTCATCATCTATGCAAACTCCTTCAATCGTATACCCTTCAAACTCCTCCAGTGGATCTCCTTCCGAACTCCCACCAGTCGAAATCCTTCCGAACTCTTTCAATGGGTCTTCTTCTAGATTTCTCCAACAGATCTTCCTCTGGATGACCTTCTCCAGTCATACTCCCCCTAGATGAACTCCTCCAGCTACCCTCTTTTTGGATGATTTCGTTCAATCAGGTTCCTCCATTAGAACTCCTTCCAAGTGATCTCCTTCAGTCGAATTCATTATGAAGGAACTCCTTTCAGTCACCAAACGATCTTAGAAGAGTCCAAACTTCTTTGAAACTATTGAGATTTAAAGCTCTTCACTATCAACGTCTAATCCATCTAAACTTCAACTATTAAATCCCAATGGACTGATGCATCAAGACAACGAACACTATCATCCATAACAAACTCCACGTGGTCTGGAATGGCCTACTACTAAGCAGTTACGACTGTCACTATCATTTTGTTACAAGCTCTAACTATTTAAAGGACCCTTCAGATATATTTTCTCTCGAAGCTCAAAAACTCTGCTCCTCAATTTCTTGAGCATTCTATTTTTATTGGCCAGAAGAGCTGACTTGATCATCGGAGGATCCTGCCAGAGCCACCACCCCTGACTCCGATTAGGACTATGTTTTGCAATCATCAACAGTGACCTTATCTCCTCCAGCTTCAGCTTCATTCTGGCATCAATCAGATTCTGCATTAATAGAATTAGCGCTAGAGGAATGGCCACTTTGGGCCCTTGTTCTAAAAGAAGTGCTCAGTCCAATCTGTTTACTCTCTTCTTTTAATCTTTCAAAATCCATCTCCATTTGATCTTTTCTAGTCTAAGGAATGTCTCCAAACAAGACAATAACCCAAAGATCCACCACTTCCATCATCAGATTTGAACCAGATCCACTTGCTCCAGCACCATCACTGGTACCACAACCTCCCCCATCGATGGCTATGGTGGATCCGAAGTAGTTCAATCTACTGGTGCAGCAGATCCATGGCCTCACGAAAATGGTGCAGGCCATGCGGCAATAGCCAGTAGTGGTACAATCAGAAAACCCCCCACTAGAATTTCAAGAAACTATCCCAAGATGGCATACTTGGGTTAGTAGACCCATCACTCTCAGGAAGGAAAAGTGGAAGGCGGAAGACCCCAATTCTGACCATGATTCCTTCCTTGGGGAGACCTTCCCCATCTATAGCCGAAAGCCCTCCAAAACCCATGATCAAGATGATGTTATTGATCAAAAGCTTCAAAATATGGATCGATGAATTGAGAAACTTCGCCATGCCACTCCGGTTCACCATGACAACATCTACATCGATCCTTCTTTCTTTCAGAGAATCATGCAGGAATCAATTCCGTCGAACTTCAAGCTCCCCCAATTCAATAGCTATGATGGAACCATTGATCCAGTCGATCATCTAAAGGCCTTCCGAACCATGATGCTACTTCATGGCACACTAGATGCCATCTTGTGCCAAGCCTTTCCATCTACCCCGAAGGAAGCAGTAAGAAATTGGTACTCGATGCTGAAGTTGGGTATGATCTTCTTCTTTGATCAAATGAGCCATCAATTTATGGCTCATTTTGTCAGCAGCCACCATCCCAGGCGAGGTTTGGACTTTTTCATCAACATCAAGCAATAGAAAGGGGAGCCCATCCGAGCTTATGTCAACTACTTCAATGCCACTGCACTGGAAGTCCAGAATATGGACCAATCTGTTGCCATGACTGCACTAAAGGATGGCCTTCAAAAGAATGACCTACTATTTTTTTTAAAGAAGTACTCCAAGGATTTTACCGATCTACTAGCTGGGGCTAAAGATTATACCCAACCTGAAGTAGCCTTCAAATTGAAGGATGAGGAAGCCACAAGAGAGTGGCAAGCAGGTGAGTTTAGCAAGCCCGTAATTGAAGAAAGGCCGAATGAAGTTTGGCCGCACTCCCGAACCCACCCTAAGCACAAGTGGGCCCGAACTCCTCCTCAAGCTTGCCATCAAAGAAGCCTTGATAGAAGGGCATGAAGGAGATCTCCCCCCAGAAGGTTCCACAACTACTCTCCCCTTAATATTTTAAAAACTCAAGTACTAATGGAGATCAAGGAGCAGCTGTCAAGACCAGAGATGATGTGCACTCATCCTAACAAGCATAATACTAACAAGTACTATCTCTACCATCATGACCATAATCATGATACTAAAGAATGAATTCAACTCCAAAAAGATATTGAGGAGCTTATCAGGTGGGGATGACTTGGTCGATTCTTACGACATCGGCCTGATACAAGAGAAGATCGACTGAGAGCACTACCACGTCAGAACCACCAAGGCAGGAGGAGCAAAAAGAAAATCAATCATCTCTTGACATCATCAACACCATCTCTGAGGGACTTCAATGAGAGAAGGTCGGTGGATCTGAGGGGTCGGCTAAAAGATGAAGGACTGAAGAACCTATCACTTTCACTGAAGAAAATGTACAAGGAGTTTAGTTTTCGCATAATGACACGGTTGTAGTCTTCTTAAATATCGCAGACTATGATGTCACCGCATTCTTATCGATAATGAAAGTTCAGTTGATATCTTATTTTATGATATTTTTTTTAAAATATCCATACCTAATAACCAGCTCGAACCAATGAGTACCCCATTGGTGGGCTTCACTGGTGATGTTGTGCCAGTCGAAGAAATAACAATGTTAACTATAGCAGCGGGATGATATCCAAAATAGTCCAGGGCATAAGTAAATTTTTTGGTAGTAAGAGCTTCATCTGCTTATAATGCGATTCTTGGCCAACCTAGACTTAATGCACTTTCAGTAGTAATGTCGATCTATTATTTGAAAATGAAGTTTCGAACAAGTTATAGGATTGAAGAGGTAAGAGGAGACCAAGCTTTGGCAAGACATTGCTACTCAATTATCTTGTAAAGGGATGAATGGTCAGACCCTTGTCCAGTTGATGGATTGAACGTCTGGGATGACCTCACAGAAGAACGAGAAGAACCCATTGAAGATCTTGTCTCAATCCCTTTGAATGATGGAAATAAAGAGCACTTAATGCAGATTGGTTTCAATTTGAGAGAAGAGGTATGAGAGCAACTAATCAAATTCTTATGAAGAAATGCAGATGTTTTTACTTGGATCCTAGCAGACATGCCCAAAATTGATGCTGAAGTCATAGAACATCATCTAGCTGTTGATTCCAAACATTGATCAGTGAAAGAAAAGATGCGTAGATATGCCCCAGAGAGATAGAAGACAATTGCAAAAGAAGTTGATAAGCTCCTCAAGACTGAATTCATCAGAGAAGTCTCCTATCCGAACTAGATTTCTAATTTAGTCATTGTCAAGAAGGCAAATGGCAAGTGGAGAATGTGCATAGACTTCAAGAAGTTGAACAAAACCTATCCAAAAGATAGCTACCTCCTATTCAGGATTGATTATCTGGTGGATGCAACTTCGGACCATGAGCTTCTTACCTTCATGGATGCCTTCTCTGGCTATAACTAAATCCAGATGGCTCCAAAAGATGAAGAGAAAATTGCTTTTATTATTGACCGTAGTCTTTATTGTTACAGGATTATGTCCTTTGAGCTCAAAAATGTAGGAGCAACATCCAAGCGCTTGATCAATAAAATCTTCAAGGAGTAGATCAGCCATAATATGAAGGTGTATGTAGATGACATGTTTGTCAAGAGCCGAATTTCAATAAATCATATAGCCGATCTTGAAGAGACCTTCAGTAGCCTTCAGAGATATAAGATGAAGTTGAATCCGACCAAGTGTGCCTTTGGTGTAACTTCAAAAAAGTTCTTGGGGTTCATGGTATCGAGGTGCGGGATTGAAGCAAATCTAAAAAAGATTTGGGCCATTTAAGAAATGACTATCCCAAAATCAATAAAGAAAGTTCTGCACCTAATAGAAAAGGTGGCGGCCTTGAATCGCTTCATCTCAAGGTTGGTCAAGTAATGCATGCCTTTCTTCTAAGTTCTCAAATAGCCAAAGAGCTTCTGCTGGACCACCGAGTGTCAATAGGCATTTGAAGAACTCAAGAGCTACCTCGACTCACCTCTCCTATTGGCCAAGCCCGAACCTATAGAAGGAATATTTTTGTACCCCCTAGTGGCCCTTATGGCCCTTGTGGCAGTCCTAGTCAAGAAAGAGGTGAAAGTGTAGCAGCTAATCTACTACAAAAATCGAATCTTGAGGGACGCCGAGACTAGGTATACAAAGTTAGAAAAGCTAACTTATACTCTACTAATTATAGTCCGGAGACTCCAACCTTATTTCTAGGGGCATACTATAACCCTCCTCACTGATCAGCCAATCAAAGCAGTTCTTTATCAAACAGACACCTCCAGAAGAATCACAAAATGGGCAATTGAACTTACAAAATTTGACATCAACTTTTAGCCTCGATCGTCAATCAAAGCTAAAATACTAGAAGATTTCATAGTGGAATGCACTATCCCAGATGAGGCCGAACTTGAATAGAATGAAATCAGCATTCCATAGTTGTAGCTGAGCACCTCTGAAGAAGGAGCCAACATTTCTAAAGGCTTCTAGGTCCTATATGTGGATGGCTCATCCAATGCTTCGGGCGCAGGCACTGGGTTGATCTTGGTGAATTCAAAAGGAGTCATTGTCGAATACGCGCTGTGCTTTGAATTTCTCACAATAAATAATGAGGTCGAATATGAAGTTCTGATTGTGAGATTAAGGATAGCTAAGAAGTTTCAAGCAGATCAGCTCTAGGCTTACAGTGATTTTCAATTGGTGGTTGGACAAGTTAGTGGTAATTATGAAGCTTGGGAGAAAAGCATGATAAAATATCTTGAGAAAGTAAAGAGCTTGACCCCGGCCTTCAACCACTTTGACATCAAGCAGATTCCAAGAGTAGAAAATGCCAGAGCCAATCATCTTTCTAAATTAGCCACATTAGCCTCGATCAAACTGCTTAGAAAAGTCTTCTTCGAAGTCCTAAAATGCTCGAGTATGGAAGAATTGCAGTCCGTGATGCAAGTCAAGCATGAGCTGAGCTGGATTGATCTACTGATCACTTACATCAAAGATGGAGTTCTTCCTTATGATCTAAAAGAAGATCGAAAACTAAGAAATCAAGTCTCCCAATATGTTCTATATGAGGGCAAGTTATATAAAAGATCATATTCTTTGCCACTCTTAAAATATCTCCAAACTTTCAAAGCCAACTTTGCATTATCGAAAGTGCATGAAGGAGTCTACGAAAGTCATCTGGAGGCTAGGTCCTTATCTCACAAACTACTTCGGTAGGGCTACTATTGGTCGATAATGTACCATGATTCTATAGAGTATGTCAGGAAGTGTGATTGGTATCAGATAAATGCAAATATTCAAAGATTACCGACCTCTATGCTTACACCTTTGCACGCCCCCCTACCATTTGCATAATGGAGGATGGACATACTTGGGCTCTTTCCCATCGCATCTGGATAGCGAAAATTCCTGCTGATGGCAATCAATTACTTCACAATGTGGGTCAAAGCTGAACCTCTGGCAAAAATCACTAAAGCTAAAGTACAGAATTTCATCTAGAAGTCGATCATTTATAGGTTTGGCCTACCTCAAACCCTTATAATGGATAATGAGTGATAGTTTGCTGGAACAAAGTTTGCCGAGTTCTATGAAGACATGAATATCTCCCACCACTTCACGTCAGTAGCTCATCCATAGGCAAATAATGAGGCTGAGGGTACCAATAGAATCCTGCTGCAAGATATCAAAGCAAGACTTGAGAAAATAAAGGAGACTTGGATAGATAAATTTTATCATGTACTCTAGGCATACCGAACTATCCAAAGATTGCCAATGAAAGAGACTCCATTTGCCCTGGCTTTCGGAATAGAAGTGGTCATTCCTGTAGAACTTAAACTTCCATCGACATGAGTTGTAGCATTCAACAAACAGTATAATTCACAGAATCTTAGGGCTGACCTCGACTTGTTAGAGAAGAAATGGGAAGAAGCTCAAGTTTGGATGGCGGCCTACAGGCAGAAAGTAGCTCGCTACTATAACTCCAAAGTTAGCGGCAAAGTATTCAAAGTAGGAGACTTGATACTTCGATGAGTGACTATTTTACAACCTCAGAACCAAAAAAAGCTTGCCCCAAATTGAAAAGGCCCGTATGAAATTAAGGAGGTCGTCCAGCCCAGAACTTATTACCTGCAAGAGCTAAGAGGAGCAACACTCCTGCAATCCTAGAATTTGGAGAACTTGTGAATGTATTACCAGTAATGTTACCTTAAAAAAATTCTCTCTTTTCAATATCTCTATCTTTTAGTGCAAAATTATATAATGATAGGAAATGACTTAGTCGAACTTCATTCTTAAACGAAGAAGAAGACCTTTAGTTATGTAAGTCAGGAGGAGGAGAGAAGCCCAGTCAATGGCCCTTCTATGCTCCTACTGTCCTATTAGGAATAGGAGGAAAACCTCATCCTAACATAAGCAAAGCGAAGACCTCTAGTTATGTAAGACAGGAGGAGGGAAGAGGCTGAGTCAATGGCCCTTTTGTGTCCCTACTATCCTATTAGGAATAGGTGGAGAACCTTGTTCTAACATGAGCAAAGTGAAGACCTCTGATTATGTAAGACAAGAGGAAGGGAGAGGCCTAGTCAATGATCCTTCTGTATCCCTACTATCCTATTAGGAACAGGAGAAGAACCTTATCCTAACATGAGCAAAGTTAAGACCTCTGATTATGTAAGACAGTAGGAGGGGAGAGAACCAGTCAATGACCCTTCTGTGCCCCTACTATCCTATTACGAATAGGAGGAGAACCTCGTCCTAACATGATCAAAGCTAAGATCTTTGGTTATGTAAGATAGGAGGAGGGAAGATGCCTAGTCAATGGTCCTTTTGTGCTTCTACTATCTTATTAGGAACAAGAGAAAAACCTCATCCTAACATGAGCAAAGCAAAGACCTTCGGTTATATAAGATAGAAGGAGGGGAGAGGCCTAGTCAACAGCTCTTTTGCACCCATACTGTCCTATTAGGAACAAGAGGAGAACCTTATCCTAACATGAGCAAAGTGAAGACCTCTGGTTATGTAAGATAGGAGGAGGGGAGAGGCTCAGCTAGCAGTCCTTTTGTGTCCCTACTATCTTGTTAGAAATAAGAGGAGAACCTCATCCTAACATGAGCAAGAACTAGCTACGTCAGGAATAGAAGGAGAACCTCGTCCTAACATGAATAAAGACCTTCAATTATCTAAGATAGGAGGAAGACCTTGACTTGATAGAGGTAAAAACCAACCTTGTCGGAAACATGAGGAAGGCCTCATCCGAATGAGTGGAGACGGACAAAGCCAACCATATCAGGGATAGAAGGAGGACCTCATCCTGACATGGATGAAGACCTCTGACAGGAGGAGAACACCTATCAACAAGTATTTCGATAAAAGATGAGGCAAGGGAAATGAAGGAATCAATAGACATCAAACCCAAACAAAGTAAAACAAAGATTGAAGAAAACATTGCTTCATTGAAGTCAAGGCTCATTACAAAGCAGAGGTCTGCAAGATCATTTACAAAGAAAAACAAGAAGAAGAGAGAAGGAAAAAATAAACAAAGTCTTAAGAGGGCCCAAAATCCTTAGATTTTGGGCTGCCGATTTCCGCCATCGCTAAAGATTGCTTCAAGCTAATAATCTCTTCTGCAAGTTCTTTTCTTTTCAACAAACTCTCCATAAATAATCTATCGGCTCATTGAAAATTATATTTGGACTCTCGCAGTTGTCTTCTTAGGACCTCCAACTTAGCCTCCGCATCCTTAACAGCTTGATGCTCATATGTCATTTGAACCTTCAGCTGTTGAAGTTCGGCCTTCTTCTTCTCATACATCGTGGAAAGATCATCGAAGGAATTTCTTAAAAAAGTAAGTCGCTCAGACTCTCTATCAACACCGACTTGCTGACTATCAACTAACTGCTTACGAAGAAGAGTCACTTTGTCTTTAGCCGCCTTAAGCTCACACTCAAGTTTAGACATTCTTTTCACCCAGCACACTCTATAACTCTTGTGCCAAGCTTTGATATTTTGAAGTTGTTTTTGGAGCTCTGAAAATTTCTTCAACCAATCCTAGTCATACCGCACCTTCTCAGAAGATCATGGCAAGCTTCCTTCCAATAGTAGAATTTTTTTTTTGCCATATTAAGCTTAACTTCAAGAGAACTGGCTTTGACTGTTAAAAACCAAGTCTTCTCACTAGCATACTTTTTGGTCTCTTCGAGCTCAACTTCAAAATTTCTTTTCTTTCTGATATAATCCATAGAACCCTTTTTGTACACTTGGTGTAAGCGAGTAACCTCGATCATTAACTCTAAATAATTTTTTCTCGACTTTTGAAGTTCACCTTCAACCTTCTTCAATTTCCTTTTCAATTAATGAACCATCTTTTTCAAGTTTTTGGCGATAGATTTTAAAGGGATGCCTTCAGGTAGTGGTGCGGCGTCGGCCAGAGAAGAAGGGGCAGGGCTTGGCTCGCTAAAGGAGTTTTGAATAACAAGCATCGCAATACAAGGATGAAGAAAGAAAGTTTACTTTCATTGTATTAATAAAATATTTGAGAACATCAGAAAGAGCAAAAAAAAAAGAAAAGTACAAGTAGTCAAAAGTTTTAGACCTCGGTAGGTACAAAAGTAGGCAAGATAGGTGCATTCTTTGCAACTTCGAGCTCAGGAATAGACTCAGGAGCTTCAACTACAGGATCGAAAGCATCCAGGACAAGTTCGACAGTAGAAGGGGCAGCACTGACGTTAGAGGGACCGGCTTCTTCATTGGGTTCGTCCATTAGAAGGTCAAGGTCCACCTTAAGGAAGTTTCTTGTGACCCTCCTTATGCAAATCTCAAATCCCTCCAAGAAAGCTTCCTAGGCAAAAGCGATCTTGATGTCCTCCATAGCTTTGGAAGACTTGAAGGCTTCGACAGCTCACTCCCATTTAACACCAACCTTCTCTTCCAACTTCTTATTCTTCTATTCTGCAAGAGTCAAAGCAGCCTTCAATCCTACCGCTACTTCTTCTTCCTTCCATAGCGCCTCCCGAAGATGCTCAACTTCTGAAGATTGGACCTCCCAGGCCACCTTCAAACAATCGACCTTGGCCCGAACCTTCTTGATCTCCACTTGAGCCTCTTGGAGGGCTTTGGAAGTCTCAGCTTGGCAAAGATTTGCCACCTTTGAATGAGCAAACAAGTAGTGCCCCAGCTACAAAACGAAAAGAAATTAAGTCAGAACTTTGGAAGTACATCCTTCATTCGATCAAGTTTAGAAAAGTTAGTTATCTCAAGGTAGGCAGCGAAAGATTCATCAAACCTCTCCACATCTTCTTTCCGGACCATTCTATCAATAATGTGTGGGAGAATGCTATCCCACATCAGAGATTGGATGATCTCCGAGTCATCCAAAGAATCTTGCTCCTAGCCAGAGCTCTCATCACCAAAGCACCCGACCTTCCTTTTGACCTTCCTAGCGATGGCATTTTTCTCCTTCTTCTTCTTCTTCTCGATAACTTTCCCCCATTCAGGAGATGTGGAGGGACCAGCTTCATCAGGTAGGGCTAGACTTGGCACCATCGTGTTGGATTCTAGGATGGGCACTGCCTAGATCGACAAGATCAGGATCGATTCTTCGATGCAAGCCTTCTTCAATGGCTCTCCAATATAGCTGCCCTTTCTTTTGAAGGATTTGATTTTCTTCGATGAATGATTTCACTCCTCAGGAGTTATTTCTGTAGTAGAAAAAGTTAAAGTCAGATGAAAAAATGTTACATGATTGACTAGCTAAAGAGAACTAATTATTGGATCAAGAGGACTAAAACCAAGATTAAATAAGGTCTGATAGTCTAGGAGTCTGCATATTGGGGGAGCTCGATAGTTCTTCAATCTGTCGACTGAGTCCCAATCCTCTTTCTTAAGCTCGGGGGCTTGGCGGACCGAATCCCTTATGTCTCCTCAGGAAGAAAGTCCTAACTCTAAAGAAGGATACGAAATGAAAAAGAACTTCTCCTTTAAGTTATGAATAGAAGAAGGGGCATCCTTAAGCAACCCCTTCTTGCCGAATTGAGGAGACACATACCACCAATCTTTGACAGTGGAAAGATGTTTAAAGGTGAAGAAATTATGGAATAGAGAAATAGTAGGTCAGACTTTAGCCAGGATGCATAAGGAAAAAACCCTATGATGAACCTAAATAAGTTCAGAGCCATAGAAGCGAGGGAGATATTTGAAAATCTAAACAAATCTACTACAAAAGAAGGTATTGGTAGCCAAAGTCCTACTTGGAGGGTTTCAACATATAAGCAAGTTTGGCTTGAAGGAGGGGAGCAAGCTCGATCACTGGGACTAGGGAGTTCGAGTTCGTATTTAGAAGAAATTTTGAACTAGATTCTGATCAAGGAAAGGTCTGCATGATGAAGTTTACAAGGAATGGTGTCAGGAATGAAGGTCGAGGTACTTCTATAGGTTCGGAGTCTTTATAGAAGGGATCCATCGGTGCTAGATGAGTCGAACTCTTAGAATAAGTCGACCAGGAATCTTCAATGAATATATTGATCAAACTAAGTTGGAAAACCCCCAAAAAAATTAAGAAAAATAAGATTCAAGACATTCTCAAAGAAATCGAATGAACGAAGATGCAAAAATACAAAGAAGGATTTCAAAACTAACCTATGTCAGTTAAGAAGAGTGGGGAGATGGTGAGCTCACTCAGAGTCAAGCAGAAGAACTCCGAAGATTGGAGAAAATGATGAAGGAAATTGGAGCCCTCGAGTAGGAGGAGGAGGACAACTGGAGGAAGAAGAAGAAGATATCGATCGAAATGAGACTCCAAAGGAAGAAGACTAGCTTAAATACCCATAGAAGCTCGAGATGGCTATGATTGCAGGTTCTCTCTAACTTTTCCTAGGTTGACACATGTCCCACTCATCATTGCAAAGGGTTGGCAATGGATAGAGCCTTAATTACGTCGTATCCTAGGCAGCGCTTCAGCAAAAATTTCAAAAATTATCTTTTTAGATCACCTCGTATTTAAAAAAAGTTTCAACACCCATGTAAATAATGTTAAAATTTTCTTCCCAACGGGCACAAAAAATACGAACGGACTTTGGCACTCATATTTCTTTACTCCCTTCTTTCGAATCTCAAACATGGGAGTAGCAGGCTTGTGTTGGGGATAAATCCTCTTCTGTCAAAGTTCGAAAAGATGCCAAGTCCTGGGATGACCTCATTCGCAAATAACAGCCATGACTAACTTCACTCGATAACTCCAGAATCTACAAGGCCTTGCGGGTTTCGCCCGAGTGAGCTTAAACGATGACGGTGGCTACCAAAGCAGTTAAGTATCCTATCCCAATGCAATCTAGCATGGCTGATCTTGAAGCTATTTGAACTCCTTTCCAACTAGAACCTCTTCAGGCTATTTGATGTTGGGTCGACATTGGATCGATGGAGCTCCCCCACCAAATGAACCTCTACAACTCATGGAGAGTGGCAGATCTTTGAGTTCTCGCACCAAAAACCTTGAGTGTGCAAGCAAAAGGACCTCATCTCTACCTTATTAGCCTTCGGACAGCCCTGAAAATAGCAAGGCTCTAAAAGGAATTATTGGTGCAAAATCTCGTTGACGTCGGATCGAGCTGGAGGCAAAGAAAAAGTGGTCGCCGTTGGTGACCTACAAAATAAAGTCCCATCCAGAGTCGGTGGTGGTGGCTCCGATAGGATCCTCCAACGAACAAGTCAGCTCTTCTGGCCAACAGAAATGGAGTGCTCAGGCAAGAATTCAATAGTCTCAAGAAGGAGAAGAGAGCTTAGAGAAAATATATCTAGAGGGTCTCTTTTATAGATGAAGCCTATAGCAGATTGATAGTGATAGTCATAACTATTCAGTAGTGGACCGCTCAGAGCCACGTGGAGTTTGTTATAAAGAAAGGTATCCATTGCCATGATGTGATCGTTCATTGAGATTTAATAGTTGAAGTTCGGAGGAAGCAGGCATTGGTTGGTGAAGAGCTTTAACATACATCAGAAGAGTTCGGACTCCTAAAGAAAACTTGATTGAAGAAAAAATTTGGAAGGAGTTTGGCTCCTAGAGGAATTAGACTGAAGGAGAAGTTCGAAAGGAGTTCGACAAATTGGACTGAAGAAAAAATTTGGAAGGAGTTTGGCTCCTGAAAGAATTCGAATGAAAGAGAAATCTAGGAGGAGTTCAGCTCCTATAGGAATCCGACTGAAGAAGAGATCCAGAAGGAGTTTGGCTCTTATAGAAATTCAACTAAAGGAGATATCTGGGAGGAGTTCGACTCCTGAAGGAGTTCGATAGAAGAAGAAGTCTGAAAGGAGCTCGGCTTCTATAGAATCTAACTGAAGGAGAAGTCTAGAAGGAGTTTGGCTCTTGAAGGAACTAAACTGAAGAAAAAATTCGAAAGGAGTTTGGCTCCTAGAGGAATCCGAATGAAGGAAAATTCTGGGAGGAGTTCGGCTTCTATAGAAATCCGATAGAAGGAGAGGTCTAAAAGAAGTTCGACTCCTATAGAAATTTGATTGAAAGAGAAATCCGAAAGGAGTTTGGCTCTTGTAGAAATTCGATTAAAGGAGAAGTTCGAAAGAAGTTTGGCTTTTAGAGGAACTTGACTGAAGAAGAAATTTGGAAGGAGTTCGTCTCCTGAAGAAATTCGAATGAAGAAAAAATCTAGGAGTTTGGCTTCTGTAGAAATCCGATTAAATGAGAGGTCCGAAAAAAGTTTGGCTCCTATAGAAATTTGACTAAAGGAGAAGTTCGAAAGAAGTTTGGCTCCTATAGAAATCTGACTGAAGAAGAAATCTAGGAGGAGTTCGGCTCTTGGAGGAGTCTGACTGAAGGAGAGGTCTGAAAGGTGTTTGGCTGATGGAGAAATCTGGAAGGAGTTCAGTTTCTGAAGGAATCTGATTGAAAGAAGAAGTCTGGAAGGAAGTTCGGCTCCTGGAGGAACTGGACTGAAGGAGAAATTCAAAAGGAGTTTGGCTCCTGGAGGAATCCGAATGAAGAAAAAATCTAGGAGGAGTTTGTCTCTTATAGAAATCTGACTGAAGGAGAGGTCCGAAAAGAGTTCGACTCCTGTAGAAATTTGATTGAAGGAGAAATTTGGAAGGAGTTTGGCCGCTGGAGGAGCCTAACTGATGAAGAAGTCTAGAAGGAGTTTGGCTGAAGTTCGAAAGAAGTTCGGTCACTAGAGGAGTTTGGCTGAGGATTCGGCCATTAAATAAGTTCCACTGGGGCTCGACCATTAAAGGAGTTCAATTGGGGTTCGACCGTTGGAGGAAGAATTTTTTATTGAAGCTCTTCCATGATTACCAGTTGCATTAGGCTAAGCATCAGACTGAACTTCAGTGGGAGTAGGATTTATCTCCAACAATAGTCTCTCTATTCTCGAGTTCAAAATTCGAAGAAATGGAGTATAAAAAAGATGACTGCCGAAGTCCTTTTTCGGGCTCTGCACCATTGAGGTTGAAGCTCGGGTGGAGATCTTATCTCCAACCGAGGTTGACGTTGAAGTTGAAGCTCGAGGGAGATAAGTCTCCAATCGAGGTTGAAGTTGAAGCTGAAGCTTGGAGGAGATCTTATCTCCTATTGACGTAGAAGCTCGAAGAAGATCTTATCTCCAGCCGAGGTTGAAGGAGATCTTATCTTCTATTGATGTAGAAGCTCGAGGAAAATCTTATCTCCAGTCGAGATTGAAGGAGATCTTATCTCCTATTGATGTAGATGTTGAAGCTCAGGAAAGTTCTTATCTTCGGTCGAGGTTGAAGGAGATCTTATCTTCTATTAACGTAGAAGCTCGGGAGAGATCTTATCTTCAGCCAAGGTTGAAGGAGATCTTATCTCCTATTGACGTAGATTGTCACGATCGCTCAGGAGAGATCTTATCTCCAATCGAGGTTTGAAGAGATCTTATCTCCTATTGACATCGGAAGCTTGGGGGAGATCTTATCTTCAGTCGAGATTGACTCGGTCAGGAGATCTTATCTCCTATTGATATAGACGTTGAAGCTCGGAGGAAAATCTTATCTCCAGTCGAGGTTGAAGAAAATCTTATCTCCTATTGACATAGAAGCTCGGGGCAGATCTTATCTCCAGTCGAGTTTGAATGAGATCTTATCTCTTATTGACGTAGAAGCTCGGGAGAGATCTTATCTCCAACCAAGATTGAAGGACTTCGACTTGCTCATATTAGAATGAGGTTCTCCTCCTATTTCTAACATGATCACTATTGATTGCTTCTTTCCTATCATCACATAGCTTTTGCACCAAGAAATAATAATATTGAAATGGAGGAGGTTTATTAAAGAAAAATTACTGGTAGTACATCCTCAGATTCTTTAAGTTTCAAAATCGTGGGAGCGTTATTTCTTCGAGCTCCTTCAGATGATAAGTTTTGGGCCAGACGATCTTCTCTACTTTATATGGGCCTTCCCAATTTGGGGCAAGTTTTTTCTGACTCTAAGGCTGAGAAATGGCGGCTTGCCGAAGTACTAAGCCCCCCAGAGATAGTGTTGATGATGTCGAGAGGCGGCCAATCTTCTCGTTGTTGATGATGCCGAGAGGCGGCCGATCTTCTTATTGTTCCTTTCTTATTGGTGGTTCTAGCTATGACAGTGCCCTTGGCCGATCTACTCTTGCTTCAGGTTGGGGTCTGAGGAATCGACCCAGTTGACCTCTTCTGATAAGCTTCTCGATTTCATCTTAGAGCTGAATGCATTCTTTAGTGTCATGGCTATGATCACGATGGTAGAGGTAGTACTTGCTTCGATTGCACTTGTTTGGAAAAGATCGTAATTCTTCTAATCTCAGTAGCTGATTCTTAATTTCCATCAAAACTTGAGCTTTAGGAGCATTAAGGAGAGCATAGTTATGGAACCTTCCAGGGGGAAAACTTCTTCACGCCCTTTTGTTGGGGCTTCTTTGATGATGAGCTTGAGGGAGAGTTCAAGCTCGCTTGCACTCAGAGGGGTGGGGGGGTCCATGAGCATGGCCGAACTTCATTCGGCCCTCCATCAGCAGTGGATCTATGCCACTCTCCTACGGCTTCCTCATCCTTCAATTTGAAGGCTCCTTCTGCTCGAGCATATCCCTCAACCCGAGCTAGCAGATCGACAAAGTTCCTGGGGTACTTCTTCAACAAGAATAGCAAATCATTCTTCTGAAGGCCACCCTTGAGTGCGGCCATCGAAACTAATTGATCCTGATTTTGGACCTCCAATGCAGCAGCACTAAACCAGGTGACATAAGTTCATATGGATTCTCCCACCTTCTGCTTGATGTTCATCGAGAAATCTGTACCTCGGTGGAGATGCCGGCTGCTAACAAAATGAGCCATAAACTGATGGCTCATCTGATCAAAAGAGAAGATCGTATCCAGCTTCAACACCGAGTACCAGTTTCTTGCTACTTCCTTTAAGGTAGATGGGAAAGCTCAGCATAATATGGCATCTGGTGCGCCATGAAGCAGCATCATGGTCCGAAAGGCTTTCAAGTGATCAATCGGATCAGAGGTTCCATCATAATTTTTAAATTGGAGCAGTTTGAAGCTCGGTGGAATGGACTCTTGCATAATTCAGAGAGAGAAAGAAGGATCGGTGCAGATGTCATCATGGTGAATTGGGGTGATGTGATGGAGTTTCTCAATCCATCGATCCATCTTCCATAATTTTTGATCAAGGACATCATCTCGATCGTAGATCTTGGAAGGCTTCTGACAGTGGATGGGGAAGGTTTCTTTCAGAGAAGAATTATGATCCGAGCAAGAATCCTCTACTCTCTATTTCTTCTTCCTAGGGGTGATGGGTATGCTAGCCCAAGTACTCCTCCTTGGAGCCAATTTCTGACATTTTGATGGTGGGTTTCCTGATGGAATCATCATCGGAGGCTACCGCATGGCCTACACCATCTCGGTGAGGCCCTGAATCCACTGCATCAGTAGGTTGAACTGCTCTGAATCTACTATGGCTGTCGATGGAGGAGGAGGTTGAAGTGCCAGCAATGGAGTAGGGATAGATGGATCTAGCCCAGATCTGATGGTAGAAGTGGTAGATCTCTAAGTAGTTGCCCTCTTTGGAGGCATTTTTGGGATTGAGGGAGAGGATGAAGATGGACCTTAAAGAAGAAAATCCACATGATTGATTAAGCACTTCTTTAAGAACAAGGATACCTCAGGAACAGAAGACCCTTCCTCTAGTGCCAATTCTATTGGTGCAGAATCTGGTTGACATCGGATCAAGCTGGAGTTAAGAAAGAAGAGGTCACCGTCAGTGACCTACAAAATAAAGTCTCATCTGGAGTCGATGGTGGTGGCTCCAGCAAGACCCTCTGACAATCAAGTCGGCTCTTCTGGCCAATAGAAATGGAGTGCTCAGGTAAGAATTCAATAGAGTTTCGAGAAGAAGAAGAGAGCTTAGAGAAAATGTATCTGAAGGATCCCTTTTATAGATGGCCATAACTATTCGGTAGTAGGCCGCTTGGGGCCATGTGGAGTTTATTATGGAGAGAGGTGCCATAACCATCTGTTGCCATGATGTGGCTGTTCGTTGAGATTTAATAGTTGAAGTTCGAAGGAAGCAGGCATTGGTTGGTGAAGAGCTTTGACATACAGAGGAGTTTGGATCTAAAAAAAATTCTAGAGGAGAATACTACCTTCGGACTCCAGATGAAGTTTAAAGAAAAGTTTGGCTCCTTGATTGAAGGAGAAAGTTTGGCTTTCGAAGAAATTTGACTAGAAGAAGTTTGGCTCCTGGAGGAATCGAACTGAAGGAGAAGTCCGGAAGGAGTTCGACTCCTGGAGGAATCCAAATGAAGGAAAAATTTGAGAGGAGTTCGGCTCCTATAAAAATTCGACTGAAGGAGAGGTCCAAAAGATATTCAGCTCCTGTAGAAATCTGACTGAAGGAGAAGTCCGGAAGAAGTTCGGTTCCTACAGTAATTCAATGGAAGGAGAAGTCCAGAAGGAGTTCGGCTCCTGAAGGAACTGGACTGAAGGAGAAATCTGGAAGGAGTTCGGCTCCCAAAGGTATCTGAATGAAGGAGAAATCTGAGAGGAGTTTGACTCCTGTAGAAATTCGACTGAAGGTGAGGTTCGGAAGGAGTTTGGCTTTTGTAGAAATTCGACTGAAGGAGAAGTCTAAAAGAAGTTTGGCTCTTGTAGAAATACAACTGAAGAAGAAATCTGAGAAGAGTTTGGCTCCTAGAGGAGTCCGACTGAAGAAGAGGTCCGAAAGGAGTTTGGCTCCTAGAGGAACTGGATTGAAGAAGAAATTCGGAAGGAGTTCAGCTCCTAAAGGAATCCAAATGAAGGACAAATCTGGGAGGAGTTCGACTACTATAGAAATTCGACTGAAGGAGAGATCCGAAAAAAGCTTGGCTCTTACAGAAATCCGACTGAAGGAGAAGTCCGAAAGGAGTTCGACTCCTATAGAAATCTGACTAAAGGAGAAATCTAAAAGTTCGACTTCTAAAGGAGTCTGACTGAAGTAGAGGTCCGAAAGGAGTTCGACTGATGGAGAAATCCAGAAGGAGTTCGGTTTCTGAAGGAATCTGACTGAAGAAGAAGTTTAGGAGTTTGGCTCCTGGAGGAACTGGACTAAAGGAGAAATCTGGAAGGAGTTCGGCTCCTGGAGATGTTAGATATGTGTGCCCTAGAAGCCAAAATTGGCTAACACTTGTAATACACTTCTAAGGGCAAAATTATAATTTGACTATAAATAATAAAATGGGTTATTTTCTTTCACAAATGTATATTTAGTGTCTATGATGCATTCCTTAAGTTAATGGTAATGATAATTCATATTTTCAAGAGTTGAAAATTTAAGACATGAATTTTTCGTTATTAACTCATAAAATGCTCCCGACCGTAGGATCATCATGAGGATGGTGATTGATCCAAAAGGTTGGTATACAATCGCTTCTTTATAGTAGATGAGTTTTGAGTCTATGGTGTAGAGACACTGGAGCGAGAGTACAGGTACTCGTTAGAGAACGAGGGCACTGAGCGTGACCACTTCGAGCAGTCATAAGGAAGTCTACCTTCTCATCGATTACTGACTCGAAGCTACAATGGTGTGACTGGTTCTTTGACCTGAGGTGCATCAGCAGTTCACCTTGAGGGTGTTATAGTTTGACTACACTATGACTCAATCTCCTAGCCATTCAAAATCCTGAGGTGTATGTTGGCTATAGCATGTTCATTGTAGGAATTGGATTGCACCAAGAGGGAATCTATCTACCTCGGTGGATGAGAAGCAACCCTATGAGAATCATGAGAATCAAGTCCATAAGCCCATGTCCATGGTAGAGTGAAATAATAGAAAGAGTTTCTATTAAGGTTTTCATATCGGACTTAAATCGAATGGTTAAATCATATGATAGAAATTAGGGTTTGATGAGTTCACCTTAACCCTAATCAAATCGGGGCTTAAAATAGAAGAACTTAATCACACAGGTAGCTGCATTAAGAGATTTATTTTTAGTTTTGATGGATTGTCACCATATACTGCTAGGTGTCACTGATGGATTTTAGGAGCAATTAGAATTAATTTAGATGATCGATCATTCTAAGTTGTCTAAATCAGAAGAGTTCTGATCCATCAAAAGGAGTTTCGATGATGTTGATGATAGAGATCATGACATATCCCATTACTATACAGAACTAAACCTAACTGAATCATACAAACAAGGGTTTGGATTTGGATATCATCAATTGGACTAATCCAGTTCAATTGATTTGAATAAGATTCAATTAGGTTCAAGAAAATCATGCTCGCACACGATTGAGCCTAACATTCTCCTTCTACTATCATTAAAAGTTATCTCGACTGAGCCAAATATGTTTGTGCTCACTCAGGTACCTTCACTTGGTCTGACTAGAGCTTGTCCAGGTCAGAAAAGGGTTGTCTTAATTTATGAGATAAATTTGAGACAACACCTATCATTTTCCGTCACCTACTAATTCTTATCGTTTGACTTTGGTCAAACATTAACCTTCGATAGTTAGACATCTATCCATGTGTCATGCACCCATAGGAGAGCAGATAGGGGCTTGTCCCCTTACTAGAAATTAAAAATAAGGGGGTGTATGCCTAGGAAGGCGTGCGCCCATGGATAGGGACACCTGGAGTCCCATATAGATGGAACTCTAGGTTGCTTCTTAGATTCTACTTAGGTGGCACCTAGGAGTAGACTTTGATCAGTCTTAGGCACCATCTAAGGATGAATTAAGGATACTTTCATCTGATTGGATCAGATGATGTCATCCCACCAATCAGATTTAGATCTGATTGCACGAAGCAACGTGATTGGCTGGGATGACGTGGTGCAGTAGGATCTATATAAATCCTATCTGCACCTAACTTTGATAGAGTTCTTTCTTAGCCCATGCCCCAAGGCTGCTCCTATCCCTCCTCCATGCCAACTTCTGGTCCTCCCTCTCCTCTCCATGCCCAAAAAATTTTGGGCTCCAGTTTGGTGCGATCCAACCAAGAGAAAGGAGACGAGAAAGAAAGAAGGCAGCACTACTGCAGAGACGACTGCGGATCTTCGAAAGGAGTTTTGAATATCCTCCAAATCAGATCAAGATCTAATATTTGGAGAGGTGATAAAAAAAGAGAAGATATCTAGATTCAATCTGAGTGGATACCGGTAGAGGCCAGGCACTTGCGTGGCCAGATCCAGAACCTCAAGTAAATAGCAGGATCATCAAAGGATAATTTGATTACCCAACATCAAGGTATAAATTAAATTAGATTTAATTTATTTTTATTTTTATTTATTAGATCTATAAAATTAGATTTGAAAATTTTTGATCTAATCTAGATTCATAAGAAAAATTTTTGAAATATCTATTGATCCAATCAGATCTGAACGAATCTGAATCAAAAAATTAGGATTTTTTCTTCAACTGGTATCAGAGTCAGGTTCTAAAAATTATTTAGATTTGATTCAAATTTATTTTTGATCTATTAAATAGAAAATTTCAGATGTCACATGAGATGTGATTAGATCTAAAATCAAAAAAATTAAAATTAAATAATTTAGATCAAAGTTTTACCAAATGCATGACTAGTTGTAAAATAGAACTATTCTATACATAGTCTTGCATGTTCATAATTTAATTTGATTAAATTATAATTTTAGATCTATTTATTTATTATTTTTTAATATTATAATTATTATAATAATATTTAAAAAATTAAAAAATAAAATTATTTAATTTTTGGATCATATGAGATATGATGAATGCATGTTTAGACTAGTTGTAGAATAGTTCTACATAATTATCTAGATTAGAATTTATTTTGATGTGATTAATTTAAATCTAATTTTTTAGATAATTATGGGATAATTTAGATCTGAAAATATGCATGATATGATACATGAGATGTATGCAAAATATGTTTATAGTTAGATCAATTTTTGTATATAAGATATATGATGTAGATCTAACTAGTTTTGTAGTTTTGTATGTTTTTGATTAAGGCATTCTCCTTGGCCATCCAGTCGTAAGAATAAAGTAGGATTTAAATACCCTCTCCTCCTATTCGATGGGGTGTTCTAATGATGTGTAGGGGTGCTGCATGTTCATCCTTAATCAAAAATCAAGATCTTACTTTCTGCAAAATCCTAGATCCTGAAATCCTAGGATTTAATATACATATTTTATTTATAAATCCTAAATTTAATTAAAAATTAAGATTATAAAATATTAATTAGATCTAAAATTAAGAATTTCATATCTAAGACATTCATAATATTGGGTTCGGGCTTGGGTAGCTCAATTAGGTTTAAGCGGTTGATCAAACCAAATCAAGAGTTGGTTAGATGGGATCACCGGTGCTTAAATTGACCAACCTAATAGGATTAAGTCTGGATCAAGATCGAGTCACATGAGTGATCGATCAAGCTAAAACCTAATTAGGCTCAGTGGTTAAACTCTGGATTGTAGGCGAATCTGATTGATTTTGGCTCAATAATTTGGTGTCTAAGGTAAGTTTGGCAGATACGATCGATTGGTTTCTAATTAGGAGCTACTTGACTCGAATGCATTCTTGTCAAGTTAATGGCAAATCCCTTCCACCGGTCTCACTTACCTGGCCATATTTGTTGGCTCAGTTCTGATCTAAGGTGGTCAATAATCTGGGCTAACCCATGCCACTAGGTTAGTCATAATGGTTATGACTATGTCAAGTCTAGTTTAATAAGACCTAAATCAAATCTTCCTAAGAAAAGATTAAGTCTAAGGACTTCCACCATTGTAGATGTGTAGGCCCTTCCCGGGGTTGATTGTTCTCGGCTGGTTACAGTGGTTCAATTGCACCGGGAAGACGCAACCATGTCTATTAGGTATTGGATGCTACGGGATGGAGGATGGATTGGGCTCAATATTTCAGACATGGTGAGAGACTCAATTAGGAATTCAATCTATGCAAATGGTGGGTCTGACTTAACTAAGAAGTGGATCACTATTCCGGGCATGGTGAGATTCATGAATTAGAGATCAAGTTTGGGTGCACCATGATTAGAGAATCACTAAACAAGAGTTATTCACTCATTGGCTAACCCATCATCAATAACTGTTAGGTGAGGTGATGAGTCAGTTGGTGGGACCGCACCACCCACTAGAAATTATTAATCATAGAGATTTTCGTATCTCTATAGATGGAGTGTAAAGATCTAAGAAAATAGTGAAAGCTAATTTATTTAAAAATAAAAATTCTAAATAAATTGGTCAAGTCCTAATGATAATATCTAACTAGAAACTTTGACTCTCTACAGGAAAATATCGGCGTCCAACCCACTAGCATGTATCCTGGACACCCATAGATTGATCGGATCCAATTATAAGGATTGGCTCCGAAACTTCAAAATTATTTTGGATTCTGAGAAGTTAACTCATGTGTTGGACCAGGACCCTCCAACCTTACCAACTCATCCATCCGCTGAATAGAAAGCATCTCTTGATAAGTGGACAGATGAAGATAACAAGGCCAGATATTACATGTTGGACTCGATGTCTGATAAACTTCAGTGCCAACATGAAGATATCAAGACTGCCCATCAAATGTTGGCTCACCTACAAGAGATGTTTGGTGAACAGAGTTACGCAGCCAAGTATCAAGTCACTAAATAACTTTTCAAGGCTAAAATGCATGATGGGCAATCAGTCCAAGATCATTGTCTGATGATGATCAAGGACTTGGAAGAGCTTGAGAAGCTCAAAGTGAAGTTGGACCTAGATCTGTAGAGTGATATAATTCTACAATTCTTGACTGATGCATATAGGCAGTTCATCATGAACTACCATATATGCATAAACTTCAAAATTCCCTGGCCGAACTTATGAATATGCTGGTTACCGCTGAGCTTTTCATGAAAGGTTCGAAAGGCTTAGTGCTTGCTATGGAACGGACTTCTTCTAAGAGAAAGTCTTTTAGAAAGATGAAGAAGTCTGTGAAAAAGCAGAAGGTGGAAGGAGGAAAGAAGAAAAAGGCAGAGCTGAAGAAGAAGACCACTGACAAAGAAAAGTATTTTCATTACAATAATGACGGTCACTGAAAGTGAAACTGTCCTACTTACCTGGCCACCCTAAAAAGTAAGAAGGAAGTAGGTCCTTCTAGAGGTATGCTCATTATTGACTCTAATCTTATGATTTTTTCTACATCCAGTTGGAAGCTTGACTCTAGTTTTAGTACTCATTTGTCCACTTCCATGCAGGATCTTGAGGATAGCAGGAGGCTGAGGGATGGCGAGATAATCCTACGCATCGAAAATAGAGCAAGAGTTGCTGCCGTAGCAGTGAGAACATACCTCTTCGACTACCATCTGGTTTAGACTTAGTTTTAAAAAACTATTATTATGTGCCTGCAGCAAGTAAAAATTTGATTTTTGTTTCATGCCTAGCACTAGAAGGCTACGTAATTAGTTTTCTTAAGGACCATTGTAACATTCTTTACGAAAGAAATAAAATTGCAAGTGGTTTTCTTATTAACGATCTTTATTAGTTACATATTGATGTATCTATTTTTAATATCAAGCAAAATGTGAATACCATGAAATGACCTAGGGATAGTCCAAATGATAGGTATCTATGGCACCTAAGACTAGGTCATATAGCAGAAGATAGGGTTAACAAATTGGAGAAAACTGGACTATTGAGTCCATTGACTTCTGAGTCATATCCAATTTGTGAATCTTATCTTCATGGCAAAATGACTAAACTCCCTTTTGTAGGACATGAAAAAAGGGCCATGGATCTTCTTGTCCTAGTACATACTGATGTGTGCGGCCTATTTAATATGCCGGCTAGAGATAATTTTATCTATTTCATTATCTTTATAGATGATCTATCTAGGTATGGATATATGTATCTTATGAGACACAAGTCTGAAGCTTTTGAAAAGTTCAAAAAATTCAGACATGAAGTAGAAAAATAAACTGAAAAATCCATTAAGGTTCTTCGATCAAATCAAGGAGGTGAATTTTTTAGTCAAAAATTTCTAAACTATCTCAAGAAAAATGGCATAGTCTCTCAATGGACTCCATGTGGAATACCTTAACTCAATGGAGTTTCAGAATGGAGGAACCAGACCCTATTAGATATGGTTCGATCCATGATGAGCTTCATAAATCTTCCTGATTATCTTTGGGGACAGTCTTTGTTGACTGTAATATATTTACTGAATAGGGTTCCTTCTAAAATCATTCCTACCACACCGTATGAGAAATGGTATAGTAAGAAACCAAGTCTATGTCATCTCAAAATTTGAGGTTGTCCGGCTCATGTTAAAAGACAACAAGCAGATAAGTTAGACTTTAGGTTCTTTAGAGCTCAGTTTATAGGATATCCTAAAGAATCATTAGGATATTTTTTGTACATTCCAGAAGATCACAATGTGATTGTGAGTCGACATGCCATCTTTCTTGAAAAATAGTTTATTCAAGATGGCGGCATTGGAAAGCAAATCAAGCTCGATGAGAAAGTCTCACAAGAATAATGAGCTAAGGATCAATTGGAACCAAATTAGGTTGAGCCAATACAATCACTACCTCCTCCACCTTGTAGATTGGAAAGGATTTTCCATCCCCCTGAGAGGTACTTAGCTACTATTTCAGAGAAAATAGAAAAAATATTTCTTGTAGATAATGGGGTTCACGATGATGATCCTAAAACCTATAACGAGGCGATATCAGATATCGACTCCAAGAAATGGCTAAAGGCAATGTAGTCAGAAATTGACTCGATGCACTCAAACCAAGTCTGGACCTTGGTAGATCCACCAAAAGGTATAGTACCTATTGGATGTAAATGGATCTACAAGAGAAAGATTGGTGCAGATGGAAATGTAGAGACATTCAAAATTAGATTAGTGGCAAAAGATTATAGTCAGTGAGAAGGCATTGACTATCAGGATATCTTTTTATCAGTAGCTATGCTAAAATTCATCCGCACATTGCTTGCTGTTGCAGTCTATTTTGATTATGAAATATGGCAAATGAACGTAAAAACGGCATTCTTAAATGGATATCTTGAGGAAGATATCTATATGGAATAGCTGCTAAGTTTCACATCCAGTGATGCTGATCACAAGGTATGCAAGCTGCAAAGGTCCATATATGGACATAAGCAAGCATCTCGGAGCTGGAACACTCATTTTAATGAGGTGATCAAATTATTTGGTTTCATCAAAAATGAGGAGCCATGTATCTTCAAAAAGGTTAGTGGGAGCGCTGTTGTCTTCCTCGTATTGTACGTGGATGATATCCTCCTTATTAAGAATGATATTTTCATGTTTACCACAGTTAAAATATGGTTATCCAAAGAATTCTCCATGAAAGACCTAGGTAAAGCATCCTTTATTCTAGGAATTAAGGTCTATAAAGATAGACTGAATAGGATGCTAAGACTTTCATAGAAGATGTACATAGAGGAAGTGCTAAAGAGATTTAGCATGAAAAACTCTAAGAGGGGATTAGTATCCTTCAGACATGGTATTCATCTTTCCAAAAAGATGTGCCCTAACACATCTAAGGAAATAGAATGCATGAGCAAGATCCCTTATGCTTCAGCAATAGGGAGCCTCATGTATGCTATGTTATGTACACGACTTGATATAGCCCATGCTGTGAGTGTCACGAACAGATATCAGTCGAATCCAGATTAAGAACACTGGACTTCTGTGAAATGTATCCTTAAGTACTTAAGAAGAACTAAGGATATATTGTTGATCTTTAGTAATGGAGAACTCCAAGTCCAAGAATTTATAGACTCGAATTTTATGTCCGATGTAGATGATCGAAAGTCAACATTTGAGAGTCTGTTTGTGTGTAATGATGGTACTGTCAGTTAGAAGAGTTCCAAGCAAACTGTGATAGTAGATTCCACCATGGAAGCAGAATACATTGCTGCATCAGAAGCTACGAAGGAGGCATTCTGGTATAAAAAGTTTGCCATAGAAATAAAGTGATGCCATCAGATGCCATTCCTCTATGTTGCGACAACATTGGCGCCATAGCTTTAGCTAGAGAGTCAAGGTCTCACCAGAAATCCAAGCACATCGAGTGGCGATACCATCTCATCCGCGATTACCTCGAGAAGGGTTACGTCAAGGTCAAGAGAGTCAACTCCATAGACAATGTGGCGGACCTGCTTACAAAGCCATTGGGCCAGCAGAAGATCGAAGCCTACCTTGAGAAGATGGGACTTGAATTTGTAGCCAATTGACTTTAGGTCAAGTGAAAGTTTGTTAGATATGTATGCCCTAAAAGCCAGAATTAGTTGATACTTGTAATATACTTCTAAGGATAAAATTATAATTTTGACTATAAATAATAAAATAGGTTATTTTTATCATAAATGTGTATTTAGCATCTGTGATACATCCCTTGAGTTAATGGTAATGATAATTCATATTTTTAAGAATTGAAAATTTAAGACATGAATTTTTCATTATTAACTCATAAAATGCTCCCGACCATCGGATCATCATGAGGATGGTGATTGATCCGGAAGGTTGGTGTATAATCGCCTCTTTATAGTAGATGAGTCTTGAGTCTATGGTGTAGAGATACCAGAGCGAGAGTATAGATACTGGTTAGAGAATGAGGGCACTGAGCGTGACCACCTTGAGTAGTCATAAAGAAGTCTACCTTCTCATCGATGATTGACTCGAAGCTGCAATGGTGTATTTGATTCTATGACCTGAGGTGCATCAGTAGTTCACCTTGAGGGTGTTATAGCTTGACTACACTATGACTCGATCTTCTAGTCATTCGGAATCCTGAGGTGTATGTTGGCTATAGCATCTTCATCATAGGAATTGGATTGCACTAAGAGGGAATCTATCTACCTCGGTGGATGAGGAGCAGCCCTATGAGGATCATGAGAATCAAGTCCATAAGCCCATGGCCATGGCTGAGTGAAATAATAGAAAGAGTTTCTATTAAGGTTTTCACATCGGACTTGAATCGAATGATTAAATCATATGATAGAAATTAGGGTTTGATGAGTTCACCTTAACCCTAATCTGATCGGGGCTCAAGATAGAAGAACTTAATCACACAGGTAGCTGTACTGAGAGGTTTATTTTTAGTTTTGATGGGTTGCTACCATATACTTTTAGGTGTCACTGGTGGATTTTCGGAGCAATTAGAATGATTTAGATGATCGATCATTCTAAGTTGTCTGAATCAGAAGAGTTCTGATCCATCAAAAGAAGTTTCAATGATGTCGATGATAGAGATCGTGATATATCCCATTACCATACAAAATTGAACCTAACTGGATCACACAAACAAGAGTTTGGATCTGGATAACATCAATTGGACTAATCCAGTTCAATTATTTGAATAAGATTCAATTAGGTTCAAAAAAATCGTGCTAGCACACGATTGAGCCTAACATTCTCCTTCTACTATCATTAAAAGTTGTCTCGACTGAGCCAAATGTATTTGGGCTCACTTAGGTACCTTCACTTGGTCTGACTGGAGCTTGTTTTGGTCAGAAAAGGGTTGTCTTAATTTATAAGATAAATTTGAGACAACACCTGCCATTTTCCATCACCTGCTAATTCTTGTCTTTTGACTTTGGTCAAATGTTGACCTTTGATACTTAGACATCTGCCCATATGTCATGCACCCATAAGAAGATAGAGGCTTGTCCTCTTACTACAAATTGGAAAGGAGGAGGCGCACGCCTAGGGACGCCTGGAGTCCCATACGGATGGGACTCCAGGTTGCTTCTTGGATTCTACTTAGGTGGCACCTAAGAATAGACTTTGATCAGTCTTAGGCACCATCTAAGGATGAATTGAGGGGGCTCTCATCTGATTAGATCAGGTGATGTCATCCCACCAATCAGATTTAGATCTAATTGCACGAAGCAACGTGATTGGTCGGGATGATGTGGCACTGCATGGCGCAGCAGGGTCTATATAAACCCTATCTATGCCTAACTTTCATAGAGTTCTCTCTTAGCCCATGCCCCAATGCTGCCCCTCTCCTTCCTCCATGCCAACTTCTGGTCCTCTCTCTCCTCTCCATGCTTAAGAAATTTTGGGCTCCAGTTTGGTGAGATCCAGTTAAGAGAAAGGTGACGAGAAAGAAAGAAGGTAGCACTGCTGCAAAGACGACTGCAGATTTTCGAAAGAAGTTTTGAAGATCCTCCAAATGAGATTCAAATCTGATATTTGAAAATGTGATAAAAAAGAAGAAGATCTCTAGATCCAATCCGAATGAATATCGTTAGAGGCCAGGCGCTTGCATGGCTAGATCCAGAATCTCAGGCAAATAGCAGGATCATCAAAGGATAATTTGATTACCCAACATCAAGGTATAAATTAAATTAGATTTAATTTATTTTTATTTTTATTTGTTAGATCTATAAAATTAGATTTGAAACATCTCAAATCTAATCAGAATTCATAAGAGAAATTTTTGAAATATCTCTCTTAATCCAATCAGATTTGAACGAACCTGAATCAAGAAATCAAGATTTTTCCTTCAGGAGGAATCCGAGTGAAGGAGAAATCTGAGAGAAGTTTGGCTTCTATAGGAATCCGACTAAAAAAGAGATCCAAAAGGAGTTCGACTCCTGTAGAAATTCGACTGAAGCAAAAATCTGGAAGGAGTTCGATCACTGGAGGGGCCCGACTGATGAAGAAGTTTGGGAGGAGTTCAGCTGAAGTTCGAAAGGAGTTTGGCTGGGGTTTGGCCATTAAAGGAGTTCAACTGGGGCTCGGCCATTAAAGGAGTTTGGCTTGAATTCGACCATTGGAGGAAAAATTTTTTATTGAAGCTCTTCCGTGATTATCGGTTGCATTAGGCTAAGCATCATACTGAACTTCGGTAGGAGCGGGATTTATCCCCAACAGGAATGATTGAATCATAAGAGTATTAAAGTCGTCTGCCCATCACAACCAACAACCAAGCTCTCGCAAATTGATCTCCTTCCAAGGCTCCTTTTAGCTGATCTCCTTCCCGTCGACCTTCATCCAATTGACCTTTGTCCATCCAAGCTCCTTGCACTCGTTGGGAAGGACCTCATCATCTACGCAAACTCTTTCAACTATATACCCTTCAAACTCCTCCAGCGAATCTCCTTCCGAACTCCCACTAGTCGGATTCCTTCTGGATACTTTTACTAGGTCTTCTTCTAGATTTCTCCATTAGATCTTCCTCTGAATGACCTTCTCCAATCGTACTCCCCCCGGACAAACTCCTCTAGCTGCCCTCTTTTCGAATGATTTTCTTCAATCGAGTTTCTCCATTAGAACTCCTTCCAGGTGATCTCCTTTAGTTGAATTCATTATGAACAAACTCTTTTCAGTCACCAGACGATCTTAGAAGAGTCCAAACTTTTCTAAAAATACTAAGATTTAAAGCTCTTCACTATCAACATCTACTCCATCCGAACTTACTCTATTAAATTCCAACAGACCGACGCATTGCGACAACGGACACTACCCTCCGTAACAAACTCCATATGGTCCCGAACAGCCCCCTACCAGTGGTTATGACTATCACTATCATTCTATTATAAGCTCTGCCTATTTAAGAGACCCTCCAGATACATTTTCTCTTGAAGCTCAAAAACTCTGCTACTTAATTTTTTGAGCATTCCATTTCTGTTGATCAGAAGAGCTGACTTGATCGTCGGAGGGTCCTGCCAGAGCCACCACCCCCAACTCTAATCAAAACTATATTTTGTAGGTCACCGACAGCGACCTCGTCTCCTCCAACTTCAGCTTCATTCCGACATCAACCAGATTCTGCATCAACAAAAGTCATAGGGGCACAAAAGGGCCATTGAAAGGGCCTCTCTCCTCCTTCTGTCTTAAATAATCGAACGTCTTCATCCATTTTAGGATGAGGTTCTCCTCCTATTTTTGATATGGTGAGCCTTTACTTTATCCCCCTATCAGGATGAGATTCTCCTCCTATTCCTGATGGGGTTGTCCTTTATCTTTGTTAGGATGAGGTTTTCCTCCTGTTCCTAACAAAGTTATAGGAACACAAAAGGACTATTGAAAGGGCCTCTTCCCTCCTTCTTTCTTAAATAACTGGAGATCTTCATTCATATCAAGATGAGGTTCTCCTCCTATTCCTAATACGGTGGGCCTTTACTTTGTCCTCCTATCAGGACAAGGTTATCCTCCTATTTTTGATGGGATTAGCCTTTATCTTTGTTAGGGCGAGGTCTTCCTCTTGTCCCTAACAAAGTCATAGAGATACAATAGGGCCATTAAAAGAGCCTCTTCCCTCCTTCTATCTTAAATAATTAGAGGTCTTCATCCATATCAGGATGAGGTTCTCCTCCGATTCCTGATAAGGTGGACCTTCATCTATAGATGAAGTTCGATTGAGTCATTTTCTATCATCACATGATTTTGTATCGAGAAATCAAAATATTAAAGTAAACAAGTTTTATTAAGATAGAATTATTGGTAGTACATTCGTAGATATTCTAAATTTTAAGTTCGTAGGAGCATTGATCCTCCAAGTTCTTTTAGATAATATGTTCCAGGTCGGACGATTTCCACCACCTCATAAGGATCTTCTCAATTTGGAATGAGTTTTTCTTGATTTTGAGGCTGTGAAATATTTGCTCACTGAAGTACAAGATTTCCTATTCTAAATATCTTGCTTCTGACCCTTGAGTTGTAGTAATGGGCTATCCTTTGCTTGTAAGCTGCCATTTGGATCTGGGTCTTCTCCCGCTTTTCTTCAAGCAGATCAAGATTGGCCCTATGGTCCCATGAGTTGCTTTGTTCGTTAAAGGCCTCTACTTATGCTGAGAAAGTTCGAGTTTGATCGAGATAACTACCTCCATCCCGAAAGCCAAGGTAAAGGGTATTTCTCCAATAGATAATCTTTGCGTAGTTCGCTAAGCCCAAAGCACATGATAGAGTTTGTTTACCCATATTCCTTTCACCCTTTCGACTCTAGCTTTTATTCCTTGAAGTAAAGTTTTGTTAGTTACTTCTGCCTCACCATTTTCTTGTGGATGAGCTACTGATGTGAAGTGGTGAGATATATTCAGATCTTCATAGAATTCAGCAAACTTTGCACCTACAAACTGACCTTCATTATCAGTGATTAGTGTTCGAGGTAGACTAAACCTGCAAATAATTGACTTCCAGATGAAGTCTTGCACTTTGGCCTTAGTGATCTTTGCTAGAGGTTCAACCTCGACCCATTTAGTAAAATAATCCACTACCACCAGCAGAAACTTTTATTACCCAAATGCCATGAGAAAAGATCCAAGTATATCTATCCCTCATTGCACAAATGGCCAAGGGGCGCCTAGTGGTGTGAGTTGTGAAGCTGGCTGTCTCTGAATATTTATGTTTCTCTGACACCTACCATATTTTCTCACATAATCTACCGCATCTTGGTGCATTGTTAACCAATAATATCCCTGATGAAGTAGCTTGTGTGACAAAGATCTCACCCCTAGATGATTTCTGCAAATTTCTTTGTGAACCTCCCTCAAGGCATAGTTGACTTCTGAAGGTCGAAGACACTTGAGAAGTGGTAATGAATACAACCTCTTGTATAACTTATTTTCATATAAAATATAGCGGGAAGCTTGATTTCTTAACTTCTGAGCTTCTTCTTGGTCCCTGGGAAGAACTCCATCTTTGAGATAAGAAACCAATGGATCGATCCAACGGGGCTCATGGTCAACTTGCATTAATAATAGGGGCTCTTCCAAACTTAGGTGCTATAGAACTTCAAAGAGGACTTCTCTTCGAAGTTCATTTAGGACTAAAGTAGCTAACTTAGAAAGAAGGTTGGCTGTGGTGTTTTTCATCCTGGGGATCTGCTGAATATCAAAGCTGTTGAAGGCTAAGATCAAACTTTTTACTTTTTCCAAGTACTTCCTCATGCTTTCCTCCCGAGCTTTATAATTATTATTGACCTGCCCTAGGATCAATTAAGAGTCACTGTAAACCTTCATATGTTCTGCTTTCAATTTTCTGGCTATTTTTAATCCTATAATTAGGGCTTCATACTCTGCTCCATTGTTAGTGGCGGAAAAGTCAAAGCATAATGCATATTTTGCTACAACTCCTTTCAGATTGACGAGGATCAAGCCCGCACCTACCCCAGAAGTATTGGATGAACCATCCACACACAGTACCTAATAATTTTCAAGAGATTGGTCTTCTCTTCAGGAGAGCCAGGGACAAAAACTTCTTGGTGCTCTGGTTTAGTTTCTTCCAGAATGGTGCATTCCATTATGAAATCGATCAATATTTAAGCTTTGATGGATGGCTGAGGTTGAAAATGAATGTCAAATTCAGTCAGCTCAATCATCCATTTTGCCACTTTGCTAGAGGTATCAGGTTGATGAAGGACCGCCTTGATGGGTTGATCAATGAGGAGAGTAATTGTGTGCCCGTAGAAATAAGGTCGGAGCTTCCTAGCTGTAATCAACAAGATATAGGTTAATTTTTTTAATTTAGTTTACCTTATTTCTGCATCCCTCAAGACTCTGCTTATATAGTAGATCAACTTTTGGACTTTAGCTTCTTTCCTAACCAGTACAGCTCCAATAGCTATAGGAGATACAGCAAGGTACAAGAATAGCTCATCTCTAGGTTCAGGTTTGGCTAGTAGTGGGGATGAACTGAGATAGCTCTTCAATTTTTCAAGGATCCACTGACACTCAAGAGTCTAGCTGAAGTTCTTGGGTTGCTTGAGTACTTAGACGAAGGGCATGCAATGCTCTGCCGACCTCGATACGAAGCAATTCAGGACTGCAAACTTGCCTATGAGATATTGAACTTTTTTTATTATTTTTGGGGCAGTCATTTTCTAGATGGCTCTGATCTTCTCTGGGTTAGCCTCAATGCCGTGGCTCGACATCATGAACCCCAAGAACTTTTTCGAGATTACTCCGAAAGTGCATTTTGTAGGATTCAGCTTCATTTTGTACTTTTAGAGGGTGTTGAAGGTCTCTTCAAGATCTACAATGTGATTTGATAAAGATTGGCTTTTAACCAACATATCATCTACATAAACCTCCATATTGCAGACAATCTGCTCCTTAAAGATCTTATTCACTAGGCACTAATAAGTTGCTCCTGCATTTTTAAGCCCAAAGGGCATAACCCTGCAACAATAAAGACTGCGGTTAGTTATAAAAGTAGTCTTCTCCTCATCCTGTGGTGCCATCTAGATTTAATTATATTCAGAGAATGCATCCATAAAGGTGAAGAGTTCATGTCCTAAAGTTGCATCCACCAGTTGGTCAATTTTGGATAGAGGATAGCTATCTTTTGAACAGGCTATATTTAGATCTATAAAGTCTGTGCACATCCTCCACTTGCCATTTACTTTTTTAACCAAAACAACATTGGCAATCCAATCTAGATAAAACACTTCTTGAATAAATCCCATCTTAAAGAGCTTGTCAACCTCACCATTATGGCCTTCTGCCTTTCTAGTGCAAAATTGCATTTTTTTCTATTTCACTGGCTGTCGATTAAGATCTACTCCCAGGCAATGTTCCATGACCTCTGCATCAATTTCGAGCATGTCGGCAGGCACCCAGACGAAGACATCAACATTCCTTTGTAAGAATATGACAAGCCACTTTCTAACTTCTTTAAGATTTGAGCCGATCTTCATAGTATATTCTTCATTCCCATCGTTTAAAGAGATTTCTTCAATATTGTCGATGGATTCTCCTCTTTCCTCAAATAAATCATCATGAGCATCGAGCCCATCCACCGAACAAGGATATGCTTGTTTTCCCCCTATAGGCAATGTTGTAGCAATGTTGAGCTAATGTCTGATCTCCTCTAACCTCCATAACTCCATACTTTGTTGGAAACATCATCTTCAAGTAGCAAGTTGAAACTATAGCTTGGAGTGCATTCAAACCAGATCGGCCAAGAATTGTATTGTTGGCAGAAGGGGTTTTGACTACTAAACAATCGACTTGTCCCTTAGATTACTTTGGATATCGACCAACTACCACAAGCAATGTTACTATTTCTTTCACTGGCACTGTATCACCTATGAATCCTACTAACAGAGAGTTCATCGGATCCATCCTATCATCAGATATAGATATTTTGGAGAAAGCATCATAAAATAAGATATCAATAGAGCTTCCATTATCGATTAAAATATGGCATACATCATAATCAACGATATATAAAGTAACTACAACTATGTCATTATGCGAAAGCTGAACTCTCTGAGCTTATTCTTCAGTGAAAGTGATGGATTCTTCAGTCTGCTGCTTCTTTGCCAGCTCTGTTGACCTGTTGACCTCCCCTCGTTGATGTCTCCAGCGATAGTATTGATGACCCCAAGGGGGGTCGATCTCCTTGTAGCTCATCCCACCAAGATGATTCAGGTTGTGGCGGGGCTCTCGAATGATCTTCCCTTCTCTCTGATCGATGCTTGATAAACTAATCTAGTCGACCTCTTCTAATCAGTACCTCAATCTCATCCTAAAGTTGGATGCACTCTTCAGTATCATGATCATGGTCATGATGGTAGAGGCAATACTTGTTGGAGTTGCACTTGGCTGGATGAGTCCGCATCCTCTCTAATCCCAACAGCTGCTTCCTTATCTCCATTAGCATCTAAGACTTTGAGGCATTCAAGAGAGCATAGTTGTTGAATCTTCTGATAGGGAAGTTTCACCAAATCCTCTGATCTAGACTTTCCTATCGATGAGCTCAAGGAGGAGTTCGAGCTTGTTTATACTCAGGAGGAGTTTGGGAGCACAGTCGAGCTTCACTCGGCATCCTATCAAATGCAAGCTTGCTAGATTTACCTACTTGCCGCTCTCTTATGGCCTCATCATCCTTCAGTTTGAAGGCCTCCTCTGGTCGGGCATAACCTTTAGCCTAGGCCAATATATCGGCAAAATTTTTGAGGTACTTTTTTTTCAAGAAGGATAGAAGATCATTCTTCTAAAGATCATCCTTCAGTATGGCCATGGCTACAAACTGGTCCAAGTACTAGACCTCCAATGCAGCAGCATTAAAGTGACTAATGTAAGCTCGGATAGACTCTCCCTCTTTCTGCTTTATGTTGATGAGGAAGTATGAACCTCATCTTGGATGTCGGCTGCTTATGAAATGAGCTGTAAACTGATAGCTTATTTGATCAAAAGAAAAGATCGTACCCAACTTAAGGCTCGAGTATCAGTTTCTTGCTACTTCCTTCAAGGTAAATGGGAAGGCTCAGCATATAATGGCTTTTGGTGCACCATGGAATAACATCATCATCTGAAAAGTCTTCAAGTGATCAACCAAATTAGAAGTTCCATCATAACTCTCGAACTAGGAGAACTTGAAGTTCAGCAGGATGGGCTCTTGCATGATCTTAGCAGAAAAGGAGGGATTGGTGCAAATGTCATCATGATGGATCGAGGTGGCATGGCGGAGCTTCTTAATCCATCAATTCATATTCTGGAGCTTCTGGTCGAGAGCATCATCTCGATCATGAATCTCAGAGGGCTACCAACTGTAGATGGAAAAAGTCTCTTTCGAAGAAGAATTATGATTGGAGTAGGGGCTCCCTACCCTCTACTTCTCCTTCCTAGGGGTAACGGATCTACTGACCCAAGTTGCCCTTCTTAGTATCAATTATTGAAGCTTTGGGTAGGGGTTCTCTGGCTGGACTGCCGTCGGAGGTTACCGCATAGCCTGCACCATTTTAGTGAGGCCTCGAACCTACTGCATCAGTAGATTGAACTGCTCTAGATCCACCATAATCGTCAAAGAAGGGGGTTGAGGTGCTGGTAATGGAGTAGGAATGGGCGGATCCAGCTCAGACCTGATAGCATATGTAGTAGATTGCTGGATGGTTATCTTTTTTGGAGGCATTTTTGAAATAAAAAAGATCGAACGGTGATGGATCTTGAAGGATCGAAAGAAGAAGGTAAGTAAGATCGACTGAGCATTTCTTTTAGAATAAGGGCTCAGTGAGCTCTTCCTTTAGCACTAATCCTATTAGTGCAAAAATCTATGAGGATGTTAGAGGTGGTTGGAGTCGAGAAGATAAGGCTACCGATAGGACCTACAAAATAAAATTCAAATCAAAGATGGGTGGCTCCGACAGGATCCTTCGATGCTCAAGTTAATTCTCCGATCAACTAAAATGGAGTGCTCAAAAAATAAAGAAGTAGAGTGATGGAAAGAAGAAGAGAGCTTCAAGAAAATGTATTTGGAGGATCTCTTTTATGAACGAAGCATGTAACAAACTAATAGTGACAGCCATAACCATTCGATAATGGGCTGCTCAGGCTACATGGAGTTTGTTATGGAGGATGAGTTGTTATTTATTGTGGCTTATAGGCGATGTAGATTTTTCTGTTGAAGTTCGGACGTAGGTTGGAGACTTTGATGTATGTAGCAAACTTAAGGTCAGCTGGGGTCTATTGGGGACGACGTCTAATTGCTTTAAGAGGTTCAAAAACTTCTTGAGTTGCATACAAGTGGGTGCCCGTTAAGTTGAGATCTAAGGCTTCCACATTTCCACCTTTGCAGAGTGGTCATTGTGTTTCAGCAACATGACAAGGTTCCCTTGGATGGTTCCCGCAGACAGGCATGGTAGGGATTAAGTAGGTCCACGATTGGAGTGCGATTGAAGGAGTTTGTCCGAAAGAAGCGCAATTGGAGGAGTTCATCCAGAAGAAATATGACTGGAAGGGATCATCCAAAAAGAGTGTGATTGGAAGAGTTCGTTTGGAGGAAGCACGACTGGAGAAGTTCATTTAAAAGGAGCGCGACTGGAGGAGATCATCTGGAAGGAATGTGACTGAAAGGGATCGTCCAAAAAGAATGCAACTGGAGGAGTTCGTCTGAAAGAAGTGCGATCTAACCTTGATCTTATCATTTATTTTAGTCAAAAAACAAGGTCAGTATAATAGTAATTTTCTTTTATTGTTCAAGATCATACTACCAAACTTTAATGTGCTTTTGAGAAGTTTAGCAGTGCAGATTTGTTGTTGAGGAGATCAATGAGTTCCAATAGGTGGGAGGTCAGCGATCAAGGACTTCGGCGGGGGTCTTTTTACCCCCAACATCGGGGTTGATTATTCTCGACTAGTTATAGTGGTTCAGTTACACCGAAAAGATGCAACCATGTCTATTAGGCATTGGATGCTATGGGTTGGAATATAGGTTGGACTCAATATTTTGGATACGATGAGGGATCCAATCAGAAATTCAATCTATGCAAATGATGGGTTGGACTTAACTAAGGAGTGGAGCAATATTCCAGGCATGGTGAGCTCCATGAATTAAAGATCAAGTTTGGATGCACCATGATTAGAAAATTATTGGATAAGAGTTATCCACTCATCAGTTGATCCATCATCAATAACTATTAGGTGAGGTGATGAGTCAGTTAGTGGGACTGTATCACCTACTAAAAATCAGCTGATCGTAGAGATTTTTGTATCTCTACCAAGGAAGTGTAGAGATCTAAGAAAATAATGAGAGTCTAATTTATTTAAAAAATAAAATTTTTAAATAAATTAATTAAATCTAATTATAAAATCTAACTAAAAATTTTGACTCTCTATAGAGAAATGTTTACATCCAACCCACTAGCCTATATCTTGAACATCCATAGATTGACCAGACCTAATTACAAGAATTGGCTCCAAAACTATAAAATTATTTTAGGTTTTGAAAAGCTAACTCATATATTGGACCAAAAACCCTCCCACCTTATCAGTCCATCCATCCGTTGAATAGAAAGCGTCCCTACAAAAATTGAATGGATGAAGATAATAAAGCTAGGTACTACATATTAGGCTCGATGTCTGATGAGCTTTAGTGCCAATATGAGGACACCAAGACTACTCACCAAATGTTGGCTTACCTACAAGAGTTGTTTGGTTAGGAGAGTCACGTAGCCAAGTATCAAGTCACAAGAAAATTGTTTAAGGCTCAAATGCATGATGGGTAGTCAGTTCAAGATCATTGCCTAATGATGATCAAGGACTTAGAAAAGCTTGAGAAGCTCGGTGTCAAGCTAGATAGGGACTTGTAAATTGACGTGATCTTGTAGTCCTTGACTGATGCATATGGATAGTTCATTATGAACTTCCATATGCATAAGCTTTAATGTACCTTAGCAGAATTGATGAACATGCTGGTTACTATTAAACTTTCTTTGAAAGGTTCAAAGGGTTCAGTGCTTGCTATGGAGCAGACTTCCTCCAAAAGAAAGTCTTTTACAAAGAAGAAGTCTGCAAAAAAGTAAAAGACAGATGGAGGAAAGAAGAAGAAGGAAGAGCCAAAAAAGAAGGCCGTGGATAAAGAAAAATATTTTCATTACAACATCGATGGCTATTGAAAGTGGAACTACCCTTTATACCTGGCCAGCTTGAAGAACAAGAAGGAGGTAGGTCCTTTTGGAGGTATGCTCATTATAGAATCTAATCTTATGATTTTTTCTATATCTAGTTGGATGCTTGACTCTGGCTTGAGTGCTCACTTGTACACTTTTATGCAAGATCTTAAGGAGAGTAGTAGGTTGAGGGATGGTGAAATGATCCTGCACGTCGGAAATGAAGCAAGAGTTACTATTGTGACCATGAAAACCTACCCTCTTCGACTACCGTGAGCATTAGATTTAGCACTTATGGACTATTTTTATGTGCCTATAGCAAGTAGAAATTTGATTTCTATTTCATGTTTAGCATAGGAAGGCTATGTAATTAGTTTTCTTAAGGACCATTGTAATATTTTTTTTGAAAGAAATAAAATTGTAAGTAGTTTTCTTATAAATAGTCTCTATCAATTACATATTGATGTTTCTATTTTTAATATCAAACAAAACATGAATGTCATAGGATCAAAGTGACCTAGAGATAGTCTAAATGATAGGTATCTTTAGCACCTTAGGCTAGGTCATATAGCAGAAGACAGGGTTAACAAATTGAAAAAATCTAGGCTATTAAGTTCATTGACTTTCGAGTCATATCCGATTTATAAATCATGCCTTCATGGCAAAATGATCAAGCTCTCTTTTATAGGACATGAAGAAAGGGCCACAGACCTGCTTGCCCTAGTACACACACATGTGTGCGACCCATTTGATATATCGGCTAGAGGTAATTATATCTACTTTATCATCTTTACCAATGATTTATCTTGATATGGGTATGTGTATTTGATGCAACATAAGTCTAAAGCCTTTGAAAAATTCAAGGAATTCAATCTTGAAGTAGAAAAATAAATAGAAAAATCCATTAAGATTCTTTGATCAGATCGAGAAGATGAATACCTTAGTCAAAAAATTTTAGACTATCTTATAGATAATGGCATAATTTCATAATGGACTTTACCTGAAACATCTCAACTCAATGAGGTTTTAGAATAGAAAAATCAGATCCTATTAGATATGGTCCAATCCATGATGACCTTCACAGACCTTCCTGAGTTTTTTTGGAGACATAGTCTAATGACCGTAGTATATTTACTGAATAGGATTCCTTCTAAAATTATTTCTACCACATCATATTAGATATAGCATGGTAAGAAACCAAGTCTGAGTCACCTCAGAATTTGGGGTTGTCTAGCTCATGTCAAGAGACAGCAGATGGACAAGTTAGAATCAAGATCTTTTAGAGCTTGATTTATTGGATATCCTAAAGAATTGTTAGGATATTATTTCTATCTTCCAAAAGATCACAATATGATAATGAGTCGATAAGCTTTTCTTTTTTGAAAAATAGTTTATTCAAGATGGTGACATCAGGAAATAGATCAGGCTTGAGGAGAAAGTCTCCGAATAGCAATGAGCTAAGAAATCTATGAAATCTAATCAGATAGAGCCAGTCCAACACTACCTTATCCACCTCAAAAATCAACTAAAATTTTTCATCCTCCTGAAAGGTACTTAGGTACTATTTTAGAAGATGTTGAAAAAATATTTCTCACGAAAAATAGGGTTCATGTTGATGATCCTAAAATCTATGATGAGGTGATATCAGATATCAACTCTGAGAAATGATTAGAGGTAATGAAGTCGGAGATTGACTCAATGCTCTCCAACCAAGTCTAGACCTTGGTAGATCCACTTGAAGATATAGTACCTATTGGGTGTAAATAAATCTTTAAGAGAAAGATTAGTGCCAATGAGAATGTCGAAACATTCAAAGCAAGGCTCATAGTGAAAGGATATAGTTAGCACGAAGGCATTGACTATTAGGATACTTTTTTGCCACTAGTCATACTTAAATTCATCCGCACATTACTTATTGTTGCAACCTATTTTGATTATGAAATATGGTAAATGAATGTGAAAATGGCATTCTTAAATGGATATCTTGAGGAAGATATTTATATAGAACAACTGCTTAGTTTCACATCCAGTGATGGTGATCACAAGGTATGCAAGCTGCAAATGTCTATATATGGACTTAAGGAAGCATCTCAAAGCTGGAATGCTCGTTTCAATAATGTGATCAAATCATTTGGTTTTATCAAAAATGAGGAAGAGCCATGTATTTTTAAAAAGGTCAATGGGAGCATCATTGTCTTTCTCGTATTGTATATGGATAACATCCTCCTAATTAGGAATGATATTCCTATATTGACTATGGTCAAAATGTGATTGTCTAAAGAGTTCTCTATGAAAGACCTAGGAGAAGCATCCTTTATTTTGGAAATTAAGGTCTATAAAGATAGATCGAATAGGTACTTTCACAGAAGATGGACATAGAGGAGGTGCTAAAGAGGTTTAACATGAAAAACTCAAAAAAAGGTCTAGTAGCCTTTAGACCTCCAAGATGATGTACCCTAGCACACCTAAGGAGATTGAATGCATGAGCAAGATCCCTTGTGCTTCAGTAATAGGGAGCCTTATGTATGCCATGCTATGACCTAATATTGCCCATGCTATGAGTGTCACGAGCAGGTATCAGTCGAATCCAAATGAAGAGCACTGGACTTCTATAAAATGTATTCTTAAATACTAAAGAAGGACTAATGATATATTTCTAGTCTTTGGTAATGGAGAACTCCAGATTCAAGGATATATAAATGCAGATTTTATGTCTGACATAGATGATCGAAAGTCGATATCCAAAAGTCTATTTATATATAATGGTGGTGCTGTTAGCTAGAAGAATTCCAAGCAAACGATGATATCAGACTCCTCCATGGAAGTAGAATGCATCGCTGCATCAGAAGTTATGAAGGAGGCATTCTGGTATAAGAAGTTTGTGACAGAGCTCGAAGTGATGCCATCAAATGTCATCCCTCTGTACTGCAACAATAATGGTGCCATAGCCCTTGCTAAGGAGTCGAGATCTCATCAAAAATCAAAGCACATCGAGCTGTGATTCCATCTAATCCATAATTATCTTAAGAAGGAATACATCAAGATCAAAAGAGTCAACACTGTAGATAATGTGACTGACCCACTGACGAAGCCATTGGGACCACAGAAGATCGAAGCCCACCTTAAGAAGATGGGATTTAGATTTATAGCTAATTAGTTTTAGGTTAAATAAGAGTTTGTTAGATGTGTGTCCTAGAAGCCAGATTGGCTAACACTTATAATATACTTCTAGAGGTAATTTTATAATTTTAATTATAAATTAATAAAAGAATTATTTTTTATTATAGTGTGTATTTAAAATATCTATGATACATTCTTTGGATTAATGATAATAATAATTCATATTTTTAAGAGTTAAAAATATAAGACATGAATTTTTATAATTAACTCATAAACTACTCCTAATCATAGGATCGTCATGAGGATGGTGATCGATTCAAAAGATTGGTGTATGATCACTTTTTTAGAATAAATGAGTCTTGAGTCTACAATGTGGAGATATCAAAGTAAGAGTATAGGTACTCATTAGAGAATGAGGGCACTGAGCATGACCATCTTGAGCAACCATAAGAAAGTCTAACTTCTCGTTGATGACTAGCTCGATGCTGTAGTGGTGTGTCTGATTCTTTGACCTAAGGTGCATCATCAGTTCATCTTGAAGATGTTATAATTTGACTACACCATAACTCGATCTCCTAGCCATTCGAAATCCTGAGGTTTATGTTGGCTATAGCATGTTCATTGTAGAAATTGGATTGCACCAACATAGGATCTATCTACCTCAATAGAGAGGAGTGGCCCTATGATAATCATAAGATTAAGTCTATAAACCCATGGCCATGGCAGTGTGAAGATAATAAAAAGAGTTTCTATTAGGTTTTTCACATCGAACTCAAATCAAATGATTAATTCATATGATAGATATTGGGTTTGATGAGTTCACCTTACCCCTAATCCTATTGGGGCTCAAGATAAAAGAACTCAATCACACAGGTAGCTGCACCGAGAGGTTCACTTTCGATTCTGATGGATTGTCATCATATACTACTTAATATCATTGATGGATTTTAGGAGCAATTAGAATGATCCTGATGATCGATCATTCTAATTATATGAATCAGAAAAGTTCTGGTCCATCGAAAGGTATTTCGATGGTGTTATTGATAGAGATCATGACATATTCCATTACTATATAGAACTGAACCTAACTAGATCACACAAACAAGGGTTTGGATTTGAATATCATCAATTAGACTAATTCAGTTCGACTGATTTGGATTAGGTCTAATTAGGTTTAAGAAAATCATGCTAGCACATGATTGAGCCTAACATTCTCCTTCTGTAATCATTCTAGTTCATCTTGGATGAGTTAAAATTGATTTGGGCTTACTCAGAAACCTTGTCTAAGTTTGACTGGAGCTTGTCCACGTCAAAAAAAGATTGTCTTAATCCATCATATGTAAATAAGACAAGATCTATTAAATCTTGTCACCACCTGCCATTTTCCATCACTATCGAGATATAAGATGTCTTAATGTAGAAAAAAAAAGAGGCAGGAGCATGCACCCCCTTTGGACATCTCCTTGGGGTGCACGCCTTCTTAGGTTCCATGCACAAAAGTGTGCACGCATCCTTGGTTAGCGTGCACACATGGAGAAAAGGAAAGAGTCCCATACAGATGGGACTCTAGGGATTGCTTGATGAGTTCAAATTGTTAGGCGCCTAAGTCTTTATCTCTATCTAGTATTCGTGCCACCTTTGGAGGGCTTTGAGGAAACTCTAATCTAATTGGATCAAATGACAATACCCCATCAATCAGATTAAGATCTAATTAATCTGAATAATATGATTAATCGGATCTGTTGGAAAATGTGTCCTAAAGCCAATCATCTAAGTGGTAGATGATTGAAATTAGTAGATGAATTATCTAATAATAATAGTTATTTGGCTAATTCATCATAAAAATTTTATCTTTCTTAAATAAACTCTAAAATTATGATGAAGTCCTTAGAACCACAATCAATCAATAAAGAAGGATTTATCAAATGGTTCTTAAATTATTCACGATCAAATGATAAGTTATTAATAAGGACGATAACTTATCGAGTGTGGATTGCTGTATATCATATGCGTTGGTTATCCTCGTAAACAAGTAGTGTGGAAACACTGGTATGGCATCCAGGTGAGATGTAGGAGTACATCTGCACTGGACATGATCAATGTAGCACTCTACTCTTAAGAGTAGCTAGCTAAGGCCAATGGATATAAGTGTCCCTCCGATCTGAGATCATCACAGTGACTAGCAAGCAACTCACTGTACTTTGATATCGGACTGTCTGTATTTCTAATATAGATTTGAAAGATTTTTGGGTACAGTCAAGTACTTATGAAGTTAATGTATGAGTCAAGATGGGATTGGCCACTCCTGATTAGCTTCAGAAAGAGAATGTCTCATTATATTTTAATTTAGCAAAACCTAGGCTAAGATAATCATCGTGAGGTATCACGAGATTTGCAAAATTTTGAGATATAATAGAGATGACTTGTATGAGTGTTTGATAGCATACTCGAAGTTGTCTTGAGCATTATTGATTATAGAGATGAATTATATGGTAACCATGGGCTAGGGTTCTGAGAATGTTGTTTTGCATACATTCGACCTATCCGGACGTTGGAAACTATTGCTAAATGATAACTTTGATTGGTATAGAAATTGATTCCTATGCTACCAACTTAGGTTTGAATCTATGGGGTCACACATATTAGAGCTTATAATCTGATCAGATGGTTAATCGATGATTTAAAATCATTCTAAAGTCAATCCATCAATATGATTGGTGTTTGACCTAATGCAAGTGTTGTAGGAGGATCGATTAGTAATTGAATTGCTAATTAGCTCAATTTGATTGAACAATCAGGCTGAGATCAAGTCTAATTAAATTAGATTCAATTAGAATTGGTTTGAACTTAATTAGATTAAGTCTAGTTGGTTTATTGGATAAGCCAATTGCAAGAAAGAAAAATTTCTTGTTTAACTAGGACTTGAGTGTACCTAATTAACTTAAGATTTAAATCAGATTTAAATCTTAATTTAATCTGATTTAATTAGAATCCTAGTTGGACTAGGATCATCCTTAATTGGATTGCATTTAATCTAATTTAAATAAGATTTAAATTTGGTTCAAACCTATTTTGACCTAGTCAAACAATCTCTCTTTCTCTTGCGCCTAAGAAAGCCCATGCCCCACATTAATTTTTGATGTTTACATGAATCATTCCTCACTTAAAGATGGTATCCCACACCCCAATATTTGGATTATTTTGAATAAAATTTGACTTGGTCAAAATTAGAAGGAAGTTTGGATTTGTTTCCTACTTGGAAGAGCCCTCTTTGACCTAAACTCTTTCCTCCCTTGAGCACCAACTCTACCCACGCCCCTCTATCTTATTCGGCCCTTTCTCCATGGTTTTGTGCATGAGATTCAGGGGTTACATGCCAAAAATTAAGGGAGGAGTGTCCAAGAGTTGGATGCCCCATGAGACTCCTTCTAAAACTAGATTTTTGACCTAGTCTTGGTCTTATATTGGGGCACCGCGTATGAGATGGTTTGAGGACGTGAGAAATCTCAGAAAAATCATGAAAAATCAGAGAAAAAGAAGGAGATGGCATGATGGTTTTGGGATACTAAGATTCTTGGAGAAGAGTCTTCAACTAAGACATCAAAGGTTGATGCCTTGAAGAGACAAGATAAGAGAAGATTGTCTTCTCTTTTATTTTTCTTTTATGTTTCTCTCTTTCTATTTTGTTTGTGATTTTTATATAATAAAAATCTAAGAGAGAGTGTGAAATAGCATTGGGATCCATGCTTTAAGGTGTTGGAGCATAGTGATCATCTTTGGACATGATCTGATCATGTCCTGATGTGAAAAGAAGAAGAAAAGAATGTCTTCTCTTAGGATTTCTTTAAAAACCCTTCTTCTCCATATTTTATGAAGATTTTCTATGATAAAATCAGAGATATTAGATTTAAAAAACTTAGAAAAAATCTAGAGGAGAAGGTCTCCTCTTGTCCTAGCATAGAGATGTTTTTAGGACATCAACTATTGATGTCCTGAAGGAGAAGATTTATTTTCTCTTAGAATTTATTTTTTCTTATTTTTATTTTCTAATTTATGGATGATCCAAGGGTTCGATTTTTTTCTTATTCCTTCTCATGTTCTTCATCTCTTGGAGTATCCAAGAGATCCAAAGAACGTGTATTTGATTAACCATCAGAGGGGATCTATAAAAAGCTAGCACTTCGAGCAAATCTTCGTTTGACGAACCTCCAATCTGTGTTACAGGTTCATGTGGATCACCTATAGAGATCGGATGCATGTACAACTCTAAAAGTAATAATAAAAATCGACCACGGAGTTCTCAACCCATGCAAAGGTAAGAGATCTGATCTCTTGGTAACCTAGATTTGATCTAGGGTTAGATCTAGAATTATTTTAGATCTAGGTATTGATATGATCAATGCCACTTATGATTAATTTAATTTTAGATTATATTTGCATCATAACATATTATAGATCCTGGATGTAGAGTTCTATAATTTGATTACATGTATTTGTAGATTAAATAGTTTAATCTATGTCTTTTGCTGCTCTTTATTTTCAAAAAAGTTATGAAATCTATGCATGAAATCCTGCATGTTTTCCAACAATGGTGTCAGAGCATCTAGATTCTTTTATATCATGTTCATGTATGCTTTATAATAAATTTAAAAATTAAAATTAATTAAAGATCGTACATACTGCCATAAGATTGTCCTGTTGTAAGGTTAATTTCTTACAATGAAAAGGTTGTTCTAGTATGTGCTGATCTGAGCCCGAATCATGAATTATTTAGATTAGATCTAAAAAAATTTATGTTTTAATTTTTTAATTTAAATATAAAATTAAATAGATGTTAGATCTATTTTAGATTATTTAGATTAGATCTAAATAATATCAGGATTACACATACTGCCATAAGATTGTCCTACTGCAATATTTATCCCTTACAGTGAAAAGGTTATCCTAGTATGTGCTAATCTGAGAAACCTAAATCATAAATATGTTAGATGAGATCTAAAATAATTTATGATTTATTTTTAAATTTTAAATCTAATATTAAATGATTTATGATCTAATTTTGATCATTTAGATGAGATCCATATGATATGTTTCATGTTTTGATCTAGATCTTCATGTTGCATATATTGATATGTAGCTTCATTTTTTAATATAGTTTGCATATGTATGACATATAAATTTTGTAGAATTTAAATTATGAACTTACTTTCTACGAAACCCTAGATTCAAAACCCTAAGACATGATCAAAATAATGAAATAAATTAGATCTAAAACTATGTATTGAATATGATTCAATGTAAATTATTTATAATTTAAAAATATTTTAAATAATAAAATCAAAAATTTGTTCTGAGGTTTCGTTAACCCAAAACCATATGGTTTGAACTTAATTGAGAATTAAGTGATTATTTAGGATCTAGATTTGTGATTTAAAGATTCTAAGATAATTTCATAAAATATGGGTTAAACAAAAATGGGTTAGCTTTGTCAGGTCCTTAACTGGGTTAGACCTAGGATTAGATTAAATGTGGACTTAGTTAAAAAATTTATCAAACCTAATTAATAGTTAATTAAGATTAGGTCATTTTTTTAGATCAATTTAATAGTTGTAGTTGATCAAAGTCCATATATCTAACAAATGGATACTGATCGTGGCTCAGTGGTCTAGCCCAAATATTTAGGCAAACCAAATCAAAATTGATAAATTGATTAGTGTCTAAGGTAAGTCTGACATCTCAGACTGATGGTTTTTAATTGACAGCCCACTTACCTGATCATTTCTGATGGTGTCTAAGGCAAACTTTGGCAGATCCTCCCACCAATCTCACTTACCTGGCTAATATGGTTAATCAACTTTTAATTAGGTTGCTCATTAATTCAAGCTAACCCATGTTACATAGAAAATCAATGAGACTGATTTTATTCAATGAGACTGATTTAGGTGCCCATGGACCGTAATTGATCCTAGTCCTCATCAGTGACTTGAGAAGTCAGTGGGAGGACTTGACTTGGTGAAGTCAATAGGAGCAAATTGGTCCATATCCTTTCTATCCTTAAATCACTAATAATTTTAATCCTCTAAAATTATTAGATCCTTAAAATGATAAAGTTATGGAGATAACTGAGTCATAGCCTCCCATTAAGGTGTTTGATAATAGGTTCATTAACTCAATAATCATTGGAGGCCCATAGGCCTGATGCTTGTTGACTAGTGGAATTATCATTCATCATATGATGACTTGGATGTGCCTCTCTAATGGTGGTTAAGTTGACCAACCATAGTTGGGCTTAATCATTCATTGGTTAGATGCACCAAGTATAGTCATGTTAATGGTTGGACCTAACCGAATTCTTATAGTAGAGGCCCTAACCTACTGATTTGATTTTTGAGGCAAAATTAAATTACTAAAATTATTTGGAGAAATAATTGATTATGAACCTATCCTTAGATGTACATGGGTTGACCAACCATAGTTGGGTTTGTGTACAATCTACGTGAATTCTAATATCCACTAAGAAATTAAAGTAATTCTTCGAATTGGAGGTAGAGGCTATCAGTTTGAACAAAATAATGGGAGAACCTTTAGACTAAAGTCCAAGTCTTTAGGCTTAATATAATTAATACACTTAGGTCAATGTTCTCTTTTCTCAAATTAAGGCTAAACCCTAATTGCTCCTATCACTATTAGACAGTGATGACTTATGGGATCCAACTTTGATAATTAGTATCGAAAGTTGAATTTGGTTCAGCAATATGAATGGATTCGTATTGGGGCTTCAAAGTCCAGTCAAAATATTTAGTCCAAGGTTAACCCAAATCAAGCATAGTGCTTCTAATGTTAGAAGCAGGATCATAGGAAGAAGATTTATCTTGCTTTTCTTGACCATAACAGGCTGAATAAGAGAAAGGAGCAAAAGTTGCTCATTAAGGATGTTATATGATAACACCTTAAAATTTTTTTATATGAAATTCTGCTACCTAGGTATGAGATACCAATAGTTCTATGCAATTTATTGCAAGAACTACAGGTAAATGAAATGTTTGAAAATGGTGAAAAATACTTGAACATTAGAGATGGAAGTCTTGTTCCAATCCTCGCTTTAGAAATTGTCAAGCTTATTTTCAAAGATGTCATTTTGAGTGATTGTCACTATAGTCCATCTTTATGATATGTATAATAAAGAAATAATATTACAATAATATTATTATAAATAATATTATAATAATATATGTATAATATTATTATAAATAATATTATAATATTTATCAATAAAAAAGATTATTATGATATTATTATAAATAATATTATAATAATATATGTATAATAAAGAAATAATATTTAATATTTACATAGTCTATTAAGTGTAATGCACATACCCAAGTTAGATTATATCATGGATATCTATCTTTGGCATTATAGGCTCAATCATCTTGACAAGAACAAGATAAACAGGTTAGCTTGAGAGAAAAACCTTGACATCAATGATTGTGAATCATTGACAGTTTGCGAATCTTATCTTTTTGGAAAGATGATAAAGTCATCTTTTATTGAAAAAGATGAAGAAGCTGATAAAGTTCTAAATCTCATACATAGTGATGTATGTGGACTTATGAACTGAAGTGCCAAAGAAAGATATTAGTATTTTATTATAGACGATCTATCTGGACATGGGTGCATCTGACTTAAATCATTTGAAATGTTCAAATAATTCAATAATAAAATAAAAAAATAAATTAAAAATAGTATTAAAACTTTTCGATCAGATCGCACAAGCAAATACTTATCCAGTATGTTTGTGACATATCTAGGAGAGAATAGGATTCTCTTTTAGTGGATTTTTTTTTGGAACACAGTGTATCTGAAAGAAGAAAATTGAACTTTATTAGACTTGATTCAATCCATGATAGGGTTCACTTATCTACCTACTTTAGGATTGTGCTCTTGTGGCTACTAGTTTTACTCTAAAAATATTTTGAGTAAATCTATCGCAAAGACTCCATATGGGATATGGATTAGGCATAGACCTAGACTCTTTCACCATCAGATTTTGGGGTTGATCGGCCTATGTCATAGGTTTGCACACAGATAAACTTGGATCCTGGTCCAATGGGTATTTAAGGATGATTAATTCTACTATACTGAAGAGCATGAGATGTTCATCAACAGTAAGGGCATTTCTTTTTTTTAAAGGAGTTTCTTAGAGAAGAAACTGATGCCTATCAAGTTAAACTCAAAAAAATTTGACTGATAGAAAGGAACCGACGTAATCTAGTAAACCTACAGAATTAGATTTGATCAGATCAAACTCGAAGCCCATTAAAGTATCATCTTTAAGGAGATTCGATAGAGTACCACGATAACTGGATAAATACTTTAGTATCTAGGTCCAGGATGGCAATCCTGTTGAGCTCGATGAAAACAACAAGGATCCGATCACCTATAGGGATACAATGCAGTGACCTGACTCTAAGAAGTAGCTTGGAGCCACATGATCCAAATTAAAGTCCATGAAAATCAATAGTGTATGGACACTAGTTGATTCACCTGAAGAGATAAAATTCATTGGGTGTGAATAAATTCAAAAGGATTGGAGTAGCACAGACAAGAAGATAAAGACCTGGAAAGCTCGTTTGGCTATTATTCAGTTTTAGAACATGCAATTTGAATGTATGTCTTTGTTATGAATAAAAATAAGCCCTGCATTAATAAGTAGGCAAAATATTCTATAGTATTATTCCTTATGTTGTCTGTGGATGAAATTCTCTTAATCGAGAATGGCATTCCAGCATTGCAAGGAATAAAGGTTTAGTTGTCACCTTATTTCTTCATGTACGAGATCAGACATAGTATACTCACTAGAGATGGTGAGCAGATACCAGTCTGATCCAAGTGACAACTGCTGAAAGGTTGTATAGATAATTCTTAAGCATTTAAAAAATACTAAGATTCAGTGACTCAAACATGAAAGTACTGACTTAAAACATATAGATATTTTAATTTCAATCAAAATAAGATGATAATAAGAGAATGTTGGATCATACCCTAATTGTAGGAGCAATCTGCTGGAAAGATTCCAAGCAATATACTTTAGCCTATTCAGTTAGTGATGTCGAGTACATCGTGGCATATGATGCTAAAATATAAGCTGTATAGTTGCTGAGGTTCATTAGCAGATTGGGAGTGGCACCCTCCATCGATGGTCCAGTTCTATTGTAGCACTGGAGCCACAGCTCAGGCTAAAAAACCCAAGGACCAGTATATTCTACATCGCTTTCATCTTAGATATTAGATCTGGATGACGTCGATCTTTAAAAGATCGATAGAAAAGGAGAACTTAACTAACCCATTTGCTAAGGCCTTAGAACTAAGGAGTTCTACGAACTCAAGTGGAAGATAGGATATTTGATATTGATCTAATTGACTTTAGTCCAAGTGGGAGTTATTGAAAAATGTGTCCTAAAGCCAATCATCTAAGTGGTAGATGATTGGAATTAGTATATGAATTATCTAATAATAATAGTTATTTGGCTGATTCATCATAAAAATTTTATCTTCCTTAAATGAACTCCTAAATTATGATGAAATTCTTAGAACCACAATCAATCAATAAAGAAAGATTTATCAGATGGTTCTTAAATTATTCACGATCAAATGATAAGTTATTAATAAGGACGATAACTTATCAAGTGTAGGTCGCTGTATGCCATATACATTGGTTGTCCTCATAACCAAGTGGGTTGGAGACACTGATATGACATCCAGGTGAGATGTCGAAGTACATCTATATTGAACGTGACCAATATAGCACTCTAGTATCAAGAGTAGCTAGCTAAGGCCAATGGATATGTGTCCCTCCGATCTGAGATCACTATGGTGACTTACAAGCAACTCACTATACTTTGGTACCGAACTGCCTGTATTTCTAATATAGATTTAAAAAAATTTTGGGTACAGTCAAGTACTTGTGAAGTCGGTGTGTGAGTCAAGATGGGATTGACCACTCATGATTAGCTTTAGAAAGAGAATGTCTCGTTGTGTTTCAATTTAGCAAAATCTAGGCCTGGGTAATCCTCGTGAGGTATTACGAGATTTGCAAAATTTTGAAACATAATAGAGATGACTTGTACGAGTGTTTGACAACATACTCGAAGTTGTCTTGAGCATATTGGTCATAGGGATGAATTATACAGTAACCATGGGCCAAAATTTTAAGAATATTGCTTTGCATACATTCGATCTATCCGGACGTTGGGAATCATTGCTAAATGATAACTTTGATTGGTATAGAAATTGGTTTCTATGTTACTGACTTAGATTCGAACCTTTGGGGTCATATACATTAGAGCTTGTAATCTGATCGGATTGTTAATCGATGATTGAGAATTATTCTAAGGTCAATCCATCAATAAGTATTGCAGGAGGATCGATTAGATTGCTAATTGACTCAATTTGATTGAGCAATCGGACTAAGATCAAATCTAATTAAATTAGATTCAATTAGAATTAGTTTAGACTTAATTAGATTAAGTTTAGTTGGTTTTGTTGGATAAGCCAATTGCAAGAAAGAATAATTTTTTGTTTGACTAGAACTTGAGTGCACCTAATTGACTTAGAATTTAAATCAGATTTAAATCTTGATTTAATTCTAATTTAATTGGACTTCTAGTTGGATTAGAATTATCCTTAATTAGATTGCATTTAATCTAATTTAAATGAGATTTAAATTTGGTTCAAACCTATTTTGACCTAGTCAAACAAAAGTAGTCCTAGTTGGACTAGGACTCTCTCTCTTTCTCTTGTGCCTAAGAAAGCTCATGCCCCACATTAATTTTTATTGTTTATGTGAATCATTCCTCACTTAAAGATGGTATCCCACTACCCAATATCTAGATTATTTAGAATAAAATTTGACTTGGTCAAAACTAGAAGGAAGTTGGGATTTGTTTCCTACTTGGAAGAGCCCTCTTTGACCTAAACTCTTCCCTCCCTTGAGCGCCAACTCTACCCACACCCCTCTATCTTATTCAGCCCTTTATCCCTGGTTTTGTGCATGAGATTCAGGGGTTACATGCCAAAAATTAAGAGAGGGGCGTCCAAGAGTTGGACACCCCATGAGACTCCTTCTAAGACTAGATTTTTGACCAAGTCTTGGTCTTATATTGGGGCACCTCCTATGAGGTGGTTTGAGGACATGAGAAATCCCAAAAAAATCATAAAAAATTATAGAAAAATGAGGAGAAGGCATGATGGTTTTGGGACACCAATATTCTTAGAGAAGAGTCTTCAACTAAGACATCAAAGGTTGATGTCTTGAAGAGACAAGGTAAGAAAAGATTATCTTCTCTTGTATTTTTCTTTTGTGTTTCTCTCTTTCTATTTTATTTATAATTTTTATATGATAAAAATCTAAGAGAGAGAGTGAAATAGCATCAGGATCCATGCTTTAAGGTGTTGGAGCATAATGATCATCTTTGGACATGATTTATTCATATCCTGATGTGAGAAGAAGAAGAGAATAATGTCTTCTCTTAGGATTTCTTTGAGAACCCTTCTTCTTCATATTTTATGAAAATTATTTTTGATAAAATTAGAGATATTAGATTTAAAAAACTTAGAAAAAATCTAGAGAAGAAGGTCTCCTCTTATCCTAACATAGAGATGTTTTCAGAACACCAACCGTTGATGTCCTAAAGGAGAAGATTTATCTTCTCTTAGATTTATTTTTTCTTATTTTTATTTTCTGATTTATGGAAGATCCAATGGTTGGATTCCTTTCCTATTTCTTCTTATGTTCTTCATCTCTTGGAGTGTCTAAGAGATCTGAAGAACATGTTTTTGATTAACCATCAGGAAGGATCCACAAGAAGCTAGCACTTTGAGCGGATCTTCGTTTGACGAACCTCCAATCTGTGTTACAGGTTTGTGTGGATCACCTATAGAGGTCGGACACATGTACTGCTCTAAAAGCAATAATGAAAATCAACCACGAAATTCTCGACCCATGCAAAGATAAGAGATCTGATCTCTTGGTAATCTAAATTTGATCTAGATTTAGATCTAGAATTATTCCAGATCTAGGTATTGATATGATCTATACCACTTGTGATTAATTTAATTTCATATTTATATTTGCATCATAACATGTTATAGATCCTGGATGTAGGATTTTGTAATTTGATTACATGCATTTGAAGATTAAATAGTTTAATCTATGTCTTCTGCTGCTTTTTATTTTCAAAAAAATTTTAAAATCTATGCATGAAACATACATGCTCATATGTAGTATTGGTGCCTCCTTTGGAGGGCTTTGAGGGATCTCTAATCTGATTAGATCAGATGACAATACCCCATCAATCAAATTAAGATCTAATTAATCCAAACAATATGATTGCTCGGACATACGTGGCATTGCATGGCGCAATAGGGTCTATTTAAATCCTGCCTGCGCCTAGGATTTAAAAGCTTTTGCCCATTACCACGTCGCAAGGCTGCCCCTCCTCTCTTCCATGCCTCCCTCTGATCCTCTCTCTTCTTTCTCCGTGCCCAAGGAGTTGGGCATAATTTCAGTAAAGTTCCAAAGAGATTTGGCGCATAGACTAGAAAGAAGATAGCTTTTGCTTGAGAGACGAATGTGCTGCCTTTGAAGACTCTTTTGAAGATTCTTTAGATCAAATCCAGATCTGATATCTAGAGTTATGATTCGAAAGGAGAAGACCTTCAAATCCATTTTGAGTGGATACCGGTAGAGGCCAGGTACTTGCATGGCTAAGATCCAGAACCTCAGGAATATCTAGATCATCAGCAGAATAATCAGATTATCCAAACAAGGTATGAAATTAAATTTAATTTAATTTTTATTTTTATTTTAATATCAAATCTATAGGATCGGATTCGAGATATCTCAGATCTGATTAGATTAAGTAGAAAATTTTTTTAAAATATCCCTACAAATCTGATTGGATTTGAATGATCCTATGGCGAGAAAAGTAGTTTTTCCTTCGGACCCTTGCCTGATTGAGCCAATGGTTAGGTACCTTTTATCTAGACTCCATGCGCTAGAGAATTATTTTTTGGTGTGTGGGTTTCTCTTTTATGGGCCAATGACATGTGGCGTCCCATCGGATGTGGCGCCCCCTTTCTTGTCTTTATCATTTAAAATGACATGGAAATTAATATGAGTGTGGATATCTGATAACTAAAGGCATGTAAGAGTCCTTCTGAGGGTTAATCACCTTTTTGGTTATCAGTATAAATGGATAAAGATAGACCCTATCTACCCTCCTTATCTCATGCGCCTCTTGGAGTCCAAGTTGTTTTGAACTCTGAAATCTTTGGTACATCATCTCATTCCCATGCTAATAGACTAAATGGCACCTTATTTTTTGGCCCTTGGATGACTTTGTTGCGCTAATCAAGGGTAGAGAATGGTGGCACCAATGTAAAGCTCTACGACTCTTCGAAAAAAATATCGGAGAATTATTTTAGAAGAGTCCTTCTGCTTGAAGTATCTCTTCAGAATAATTTTCAATGCCTTCCACATGTCATGGAATTTTAGATGGGCATGACAAAAGGTGGATGGGTGTGAGATATGGCTTGGGAGAGCACGAGATGTTTTTGTTGACATCCGATCGCTACTTATAAATAGGTAGGCATGCCCAAGTTTCTTCCATCATAATCTGATCTCTTCTTTCTTACAACCTTGTCTCAATATTCTTCTTCCTTTATCTTGTCAAGATAAGGTCCTAAATTAGGCTTCTTTAGGATAATGACTTGGAAGAAAAATAGGCAAGATAGGGAATAGGAAAGTAAGAGAAATAGAAAGGCTAGGAAAAAAGAAATGTTGCCTTTTTTTTTTTAGGGTGTCTAAATAATTCTCTTCCTTCCCTTGTTAAGACAAGGTCCTGATTAGGATAAGGGTTTAAGAAGATAATTAGAAAAGATCCGGAAGAGAAAGAGGTGCGAGAGAAAGGCATTTGTGCTAATATTTATTGAAGTATAGTTTTGCCAAGATAGGTTGATCAGATTCTTCATAGAATAATTGATCAACTGGACCCAACGTATGAGGTGCTATTGACTTGATTAAGTTCGTGTGTGGATCACCATTGGAGGGCATACACTTAGACATGTAGTGGAAAAGATTGAATACCAGCTTCGTCCTATCTACATCAGCCTAAGGTATTCTTCTATACCTTCTATAAGGATATATTAATATAGTATATGATTGTTAATCATCAAGGTGATCTTGGGTTAGGATTTCTCGATAAAAAAATTTTAAAATCCATGTTTCCATTGTACCATCAGAATCCTACGTGTAAGTGACTCATCCTACTTCTACTTGATAGCCACCAAGCTTGCCATGGTCTTGTTGCTTGTTCTGCTACTAACAAAATGACCAACAAATTGATGGCTAAGTTTGATCAAAGAAGCTCATGGATCCATGTTAAAGACATAAATATCATGACCAAGTTACTTTTCTGAGAGTGGTGGGAAAGGTCCAGTACATGATCACATCCGACATGCGCTATAGCAACATGAGAGATTTGAAGCCCTCGAGGTAATCCATAGGATCCAACAAGCCATCAGCTCGAATCTTAAAGGGAGTGGCTCCGTTATGATCTCTTTGGTAAGGTGGGCTTGTTGAGCTATGGGTCTTCAAACGCCTCTATGTCCATCCCCTTCAAGTTCATCATACTTCCGAGTTTTTTGTCCATCTCCTCGATTCTCTTGTCGAGATCAGTCGCTCTAACAAAAGTCTTCTTGGGTCAGCCTGGTAAAGACACGAGACTTTTTCTGAATAGGTCAGAGAGCTCAACTGTCCTGCTGGGTTCCTCCAGAGATTCTCTGACGAGATCGATTGCTACTCTGTGCTGGTTGATCTAGTTGGTTCTACGTGTTGGGTTTAGGATTGGTATCCGGCGGAAGTAGATTCTGCATCATTATCGTAAAGGCTTGCACCTACCGCAGGCTGAGGAACCAGACCATGAGAATCATGCAACTCTGGTCAATTATCCAGCTGAACCTGCCTGCTGCTCTTAGTGTGATTACTTCTTCTCTACTTCATCTTTTCCTGGCGCGATTGTTTCTTCTCAACTTCATCTTTTCTAGGTCTCCCATTTTTTCCACAAACATCACCAATCTGTTGCTGCCAAAATGCAATCTGGTGATTTGAAAGGCACCGGTCGATCTGCATGGTGGATGAAGAGGCAATGATCAATATACAAGAAGAAGAAAATAGGTGGTGGCCAGGGTTGATCCAGCCAAGGGCCTTCCGATGCTTAAGGAGGAGAGCAACATAAAAGGACCTGAAAAGAGAGTAGAGAATATATATGTGTTGCATGCTTGGCACTTTGGGCTGTTCTTCGGCTTTCCTTGTTTGGATTAGCCCAGAAATTCAAGTACAATTGAAATAGCTTTCCCTTAGTGCCATATGTCAACCAATGATTGGTCGATCAAATTTGGGCCACATCACATCATAATGTTAATCTATTTTTAGCTTATTTAATACTTTACTGATCTGTTAGTCTGCTACTACCATCTTTCAAGTTCATCTGGTAAGTTTCAAAACTTGAAAAGCAATAGGATGATTTTCCGGTGACATGGATTCTAAAATCCTTTTTGAAGTGCTCAAATGTAATAGTCATATCAATCATCAGTTAGGCAACGCTGCTACTGTATTTTGTAATCTCTTGTTGCTTCTCTTATTTCATCAAATGATATCATATGTCGGTTCTTAAAACATACTAGAAACGAGTATAGTCCATCATTTGGCAACATATCCACTATCACAACTTGGACTAGGTGTTACGGAAGCCGCAAATGGTTCATACAAAGAGAGCATGCAGTTGAGATCTCGCTCTCTTCATGCTCACGTACAAAAGCTACAACTCGTCTTGAATTTTAGACATCGTAGAAATATACTTGAAGCAGCTGAGCCCATAAAAGCACCCAAAAAGATCGATTCCAGAGAAACTTGCAATATCAACTTTTCTGTACCAGTTCTAACTACTTCACAAGCCGCAAGACTGATGTTTTGAGTCAGCTTTCGATGGTCTCGCAGTTTAGAGTTTTTATTCTGAGTTTAAAACTATGCTGACATGATCTATAAGATTTCTATTGGATACTGATTTTGTCATAACTTTGAGTTGTCTTTGATTTGAATACATTGAGATGTGTCTGATATACCATCTATCTGCCAAGTTATTTCATTAATATGTTTGCCTTTTATCTCTTTTGTTGAAAGATTAATCAAAGTATGGTACCTTTCAGGATCTGATTATGCCTTACATTTGTAGGTCGCTGTGTGATCAATTTGGAGGACAGAGAATTTTCCACGGGTCAAAGGCCAATAAAATTGGATCTTAGTGAGAGAAAGAGAGAGAGAGGAGATCGCTTTTTCACTCAAATTAAAAATTCTCCTTAATTTTTTATCCAAGATGTGTATCATGAAAAAAAATTAAGTAATCTTCTCATTTTTCAATTTTAAAATTTGAATCGGTAATGTCAAAGTAATTGAAACTATTCTTCTCGTCCCGCTAATGAGATTTGAGTGGGGCCACTCATTATGGGCGCCCACTTTGGACTGACACGTCCAACGTCTTCCAACCTCACACTGAATTTTATGACCAGGAATTTCTGTAACTTTTTAAGTACTATAGTTTAAACACTAAATTTCTGGTTGAGGTTGTTTTGCATCCCATCTGATTCAAGTTCCATAATATCACGAAAAATAAAAGAAAGAAGAGTAGCTAGGTTTTTGTCGTTATACAGATAAATTTATTAAATTAATATTTATTTAAAAATAATTATTAAAATAATATTGATTTAAAAATATTTATGAAAATGATGCTTAAATAAAGTCGTCCTTTCAAAGAGCGACTTCATTCGCTGAGTCACCACTCTCATCCACTGAGTCAGCAGGATTGAATCACGAAAAGAATTGCTTTTTGATAGGATGACTATATAACTCGCCCTTCCATAGGGCACCTCTATGCATCGCTCTATCAAAGAGCGACTTAAGTCGGTCTCCAGCTTAAAAAAAAAAAAACTCGGAGACCATCCCCACTCCCCCTTTGTCCGGCGCTAGGTCCCCCTCTCCGACGCTCCCCTTCCCTCTCTGGTGCGTGGCACCCCCTCCCCTCTCCCTCTCCGACGGTTAGGTCTCCCTCCCCCTTCTTCTTTAGTGGTTAGGTCTCCCTCCCCCTCCCTATTCGATGCGACACCACCTGCCCCTCCCTCTACGGCGTGTGGCACCGCCTCCCCCCTCCCTCTCCGACGTGTGACACCGTCGGCCCCTCACCCCTCCCTCTCCGGTGTGTGGCACCCCCTCCCCCCTCCCTCTCCGATGCGTGACACCGTCGGCCCCTCCCCCTCCAGTGCGTGGCACGCCCTCCCCCCCTCCCTCTCCGATGCATGACACTGCCGGCTCCTCTTCTCCAGTGCGAGACCCCACCATTTTCCTCCCGGCCCGAGACCACCCGTTCCCCTTCTCTCCCTACTCGAGAACCCCCCTCCCTCTCTCCCTTTCAGTCGGCCCTGCTGCCCCTTCCTGCACACCCCCTTTCTATTTCTATCTGCCTGCTGCTACCCCTCCCTGCGTACCCCTCGACCTCTCTCCGCCCCTCCCCGTGTACGGTCCCGGCACGAGAACCCCCGTTCCCTCCTCCTCCCCAACATACCACAACCCCTACCTCCTCCTCTCGGTGGTTCCTAGCATCCCTCCCCACTCCCTCCTCTCAACAGTTTCCAGCACGCCGTCCCACCCTCTCAGTGGTTATATTGACTGATATATGATTCCTCCTTTTTAATTATTTTATATTCTATTATTTTTTATTTTTAAAAGCTTTGCATTGCATAGAATCATAGACCCATCTTTTGATTAATATACATATTCTACCGCATCCTTACATTTATATATTTTTTGTATGGATTAGAAGAATTATGTACATTAATCAATTGATTGTCTAGTTTGGGCAGTTTTAAAATTGTAATTAATTTTATGGATAATTTTATGGAATCGGTAGATACGATATGGTTGGTTATGATTCTGATGTGCACCCAGGATCGGTGGATCCTATGATGCTGTATCTCCAGACCCGACATAGGAGTGATCGTGTATATTCTAGAGAGGACCTGGGGCCCCTATGTTGCAGGCATAGAGGTTTTATAGCAATGCGCACCTGACGGCCACATAATCAAATCATAGCATATCTTCATGTCACCGATTTTTATGGAGTTTATAGAGTTTGTGACATACAGCTAGATTGGGACCTCATCACAGCCATGTTAGATATATGTGCCCTAGAAGCCAGAATTAGCTGACACTTGTAATACACTTCTAGGGGCAAAATTATAATTTTGACTAATATCAATAAAATGGATTATTTTCTATCACATATGTGTATTTAGTGTCTGTGATACATCTTTTGAGTTAATGGTAATGATAATTCATATTTTCAAGAGTTGAAAATTTAAGACATGAATAATTATTGTTAACTCATAAAATGCTCCCGACCATAGGATCATCACGAGGATGGTGATTGATCCGGAAGGTTGGTGTACAATCGCTTCTCTTTAGTAGATGAGTCTTGAGTCTATGGTGTGGAGACACCAGAGCGAGAGTACAGGTACTCGTTAGAGAATGAGGGCACTGAGCGTGACCACCTCGAGTAGTCATTAGGGAAGTCTACCTTCTCGTCAATGACTGACTCGATGCTGCAGTAGTGTGTCTGGTTCTTTGACCTGAGGTGCATCGGCAGTTCACCTTGAGGGTGTTATAGTTTGACTACACCATTACTCGATCTCCTAGCCATATGGAACCCTGAGGTGTATGTTGGCTATAGCATGTTCATTGTAGGAACTGGATGGCATCAAGATGGAATCTATCTACCTCGGTGGTAGAGGAGCAGCCCTATGATAATCATGAGAATCAAGTCCAGAAGTCCATGGCCATGGCAGAGTGAAATAATAGAAAGAGTTTCTATTTAGATTTTCACATTGGACTCGAATCGAATGATTACATCATATGACAGAGACTAGGGTTTGACGAGTTTACCTTAACCCTAATCTGATCGGGGCTCAAGATAGAAGAACTTAATCACACAGGTAGCTGCACCAAGAGGTTCGCATTCAGCTCTGATGGGTTGCCACCATATACTGCTAGGTGTCACTGGTGGATTTTGGGAGCAATTAGAATGATTTAGATGATCGATCATTCTAGCTGTTCGAATCAGAAGAGTTCTGATCCATCGAAAGGAGTTTCGATGATGTCGATGATAGAGATCATGACATATCCCATTACCATATAGAACTGAACCTAACTGGGTCACACAAACAAGGGTTTGAATCTGGTGATCATCAATTGAACTGATCCAGTTCAATTGATCTGAATGAGATTCAATTAGGTTCAAGAAAATCGTGCTAGCACTCGATTGAACCTAACGTTCTTCTTTTGCTATCATAAATAAGTTGTCCTGTCTGAGCCAAAGGAGTTTGTGCTCAATCAGAGGCCTTCATATGGTCTGACTGGAGGTTGTCCAAGTCAGAAAAGGTTGTCTTATTTTGTAAGACATTACCTGCCATTTTTGGTCACCTGCCATTTCTTGTTCTTTGACTTTGGTCAAAAGTCTACCTTTGACTGGTCAAACGTTGACCATTGACACTTTGACTTTTGACCACATGTCATGCACCTATTGGAGAGCTGGTGGGGGCCTGTCCCCCTGCCAGAACCTGGCAAGGAGGAGGGCGCACGCCACCCTAGGCGTGTGCCCAAGTTGGAGGCGCCTAGGAGTCCTTGTTGGACAAGGACTCCATCTCCTTTTTGGATTCCAATTAGAGTTCTTCTAAGAAACCAACTTTGACTGGTCTTAGGCACCCTCTAAGGAGGAATCCAGGGGACTCTATTCCCACCAATCAGATTTAGATCTGATTTTTCACAAAGGGTTGTGATTGGTTGGGAAGAAGAGGAGTTGGATCACAGGTAGTCTATAAATAAGACCCTGCGCCCAACTCAAAGATAAAATTGAGATTAGAGTTTCCATATGCCCAAAGGCCTTTTCTCCTCTCCTCCTCCATGCCAAAGCTTCACCTTCTCCCTCTCCTCTCCACGTCCAAAAGGAGTTTTGGAGCTTGGTTGGTGCGATCCAGATCAAAGAAAGGCGATCAAAAGCAAGAAGGCTGCACTGCTGCAAAGGACGACTGCTGATCTTCAAAAGGAGTTTTGAAGATCCTCCAGATCAGATCCAGATCTAATTTTTGGAGATGTGATAGAGAAGAAGAGGATCTCTAGATCCAACCTCGAGTGGATACCGATAGAGGCCAGGCACTTGCGTGGCTAGATCCAGAACCTTCCGCTGCATACAGGATCATCAACGGGTAATAGGATTACCCATATCAAGGTAAATTAAATTTGATTTAATTTATCTTAATTTTATTTTAATTATTAAAATAATAAAAATTAGATCTAAAACATCTCAGATATGATATAGATTCAAGAGAAAAATTTTTGAAATATATCTCTTGATCTGATCAGATCTGAACGAACCTGGACCGAAAAATCAGGATTTTCCTTCAACTGGTATCAGAGCCATGGTTCTAAAAGTATTTAGATCTAATTTTAAATTTATTTTAATTAAAAAATAAATTGATTTTAGATGTCACATGAGATGTGATCAGATCTGAAATCAGAAAAAATTAAAATTAAATGATTTGGATCTAAGATTAGAAGATATGCATGACTAGTTCTAGAATAGAATAGTTCTATAGAATAGTCTTGCATGTTTTTGATTTAATCTGATTAAATCATATTTTAGATCTTTTATTTACTATTTTTTGATATTATAAGTATTATAATAACATCTAAAAAATAGTAAATAAAAATTATTTAATTTTGAATATCATATGAGATATGATTGATGCATGTCTAGACTAGTTGTAGAATAGTTCTACATAATTATCTAGATTAGAATTTATTTTGATTAGATCAATTTAAATCTAATTTTTTAGATTATTATGAGATAATTTAGATCTGAAAACATGCATGATTTTGATACATGAGATGTATGCAAAATATGCCATGATTAGATCTGATTTATATATGAGATATATGATATAGATCTAAAACTATTTTGTAGTATTGCATGTTCCTGATTAAGGCGTTCCTCTTGGCCGTCCGGTCATAAGAACGAAGAAGGATTTAAAGGCCCTCTCTTTCCATTCGATGGGGTGTTCTTATGATGTGTAGGGGTGCTGCGTGTTCGTCCTTAATCAGAAACCCAAAACTTACTTTCTGCAAAACCCTAGATCCTGAAACCCTAGGATTTATTATGCATATTTTATTTATGAACCCTACTTAATTAAAAATTAAGATTATAAAATATTAATTAGATCTAAAATTGAGAATTTTAGATCTAAGACATATTCATAATACTGGGTTCGGAGCTTGGGTAGCTCAATTAGGTCTAAGCGGTTGATCAAACCGAATCAAGAGTTGGTTAGATGGGATCAACAATGCTTAAATTGACCAGCCTAATAGGATTAAGTCTGGGTCAAGATCGAGTCACGATCAAGCAAGACCTAATTAGGCTCAGAGGTTAGAGTCTGGATTGTAGGCTAACCCAATTGGTTCTTGCTCAACAATTTGGTGTCTAAGGTAAGTTTGGCACATACGACCGACTGATTTTTAATTGGAAGCTACTCGACCTGAATGCATTCTTGTACGAGTTAATGGCATATTCCTTCCACCGATCTCACTTACCTGGCCATATCTGTTGACACAGTTCTGATCTGAGGTGGTCAATAATCCGAGCTAACCCATGCCACTAGGTTAGTCATAATTGTTATGACTAAGTCAAGTCTAGTTTAATGAGACCTGAATCAATTCTTCCTAAGAAAAGATTAAGTCTGAGGTCTTCCACCATTGTAGACGTGCGGGCCCTTCCCGGGGTTGATTGTTCTCGGCTGGATACAGTGGCTCAGTTGCACCGAGAAGACGCAACCATGTCTATTAGGCATTGGATGCTATGGGCTGGAGGATGAGTTGGGCTCAATATTTTCCGGATACGGTGAGAGACTCAATTAGGAAACCAGTCTATGCAAATGGTGGGTCTGACTTAACTAAGGAGTGGATCAATATTTCGGATACGGTGAGATTCATGAATTAGAGACCAAGTTTGGGTGCACCATGATTAGAGAATCATTGAACAAGAGTTGTTCACTCATTGGCTAACCCATCACCAATAACTGTTAGGTGAGGTGATGAGTCAGTTGGTGAGACCGCACCACCCACTAGAAATCATTAATCGTGGAAGATTTTTGCATCTCTATAGAGGGAGTGTAGGGATCCGAGAAAATAGTGGAAGCTAATTTGTTTAAAAATAAAATTCCTAAACAAATTGGTCAAGTCAAAATTACAGTATCTAACTAGAATCTTTGACTCTCTACAGGAAAATATCTGCGTCCAACCCATTGGCACGTATCCTGGATACACACATAGACTGACTGGACCCAATTATAAAGATTGGCTCAGGAAACTACAAAATAGTTTTGGGTTTCGAGAAGTTAACCCATGTACTGGATCAGGACCCTCCCACCTTACCAGCCCGTCCATCTATTGAACAGAGAGCGTCTCTGGAGAAATGGATAGACGAAGATAATAAGGCCAGATATTACATGTTGGGCTCGATGTCTGATGAGCTCCAGTGCCAACATGAAGGATATCGGGACTGCTCGCCAAATGTTGGCTCACCTGCAGGAGATGTTTGGTGAACAGAGTCGCGCAGCCAAGTATCAAGTCACGAAATGACTTTTTAAGGCTAAGATGCATGATGGGCAGTCAGTCCAAGATCACTGTCTGACAATGATCAAGGACATGGAAGAGCTTGAGAAGCTCGGTGTGAAGTTAGACTTGGATCTGTAGAATGATATTATTCTGCAATCCTTGACTGATGCATATGGGCAATTCATCATGAATTACCACATGCATAAACTTCAAAATTCCTTGGCCGAATTAATGAATATGCTGGTTACCGCTGAGCTTTCTATGAAAGGTTCTAAAGGCTCAGTTCTTGCTATGGAAATGGAACTTCTTCCAAAAGAAAGTCTTATGGAAAGAAAAAGAAGTCTGTGAAAAAGCAAAAGGATGGAAAGGATCAAAGAAGAAGAAGGCAGAGCCGAAGAAGAAGGCCGATGTCAAAGAAAAGTATTTTTCATTGCAACAGCGACGGCCATTGGAAGCGGAACTGCCCTACTTACCTGGCCACCCTGAAGAATAAGAAGGAAGGTCCTTCTGGAGGTATGCTCGTTATTGAGTCTAACCTTACGGTTTCTTCTGCATCCAGTTGGGTGCTTGACTCTGGTTCTAGTGCTCATCTGTGCACTTCTATGCAGGGTCTTGAGGATAGCAGGAGGCTGAGGGATGGAGACATGATCCTATGCATCGGTAATGGAGCAAGAGTTGCTGCAGTAGCCATGGGAACATACCCTCTTTGATTACCATCTGGTTTAGACTTAGTTTTGAAAGACTGTTATTATGTGCCTGCAGCTAGCAGGAATTTGATTTCTGTTTCATGCTTAGCACAAGAAGGTTATGTGATCACCTTCTTTAAGGACCATTGTAACATTCTTTATGAAAGAAATAAAATTGCAAATAGTTTTCTTATTAATGATCTTTATCAGCTACATATTGATGTACCTGTTCTAACTATCGAGCAAAACATGAATGCCAAACGACCTAGGGATAGTCCAAACGATAGATATCTATGGCACCTGAGATTAGGTCATATAGCAGAAGATAGGATCAACAAATTGGAGAAAAATGGGCTATTGAGTCCATTGACTTCCTGAGTCATATCCAACTTGTGAATCTTGTCTTCAAGGCAAAATGACTAAACTCCCTTTTGTTGGACATGGGGAGAGGGCCACAGATCTCCTTGCCCTAGTACATACTGATGTGTGCGGCCCATTTGATGTGCCGGCTAGAGGCAATTTTGTCTACTTCATTATCTTTATCGATGATCTGTCTAGGTATGGGTATGTGTATCTTATGAGACACAAGTCTGAAGCTTTTGAAAAGTTCAAAGAATTCAGACATGAAGTAGAAAAATAAACTGAAAAATCCATTAAGGTTCTTCGATCAGATCGAGGAGGTGAATACCTTAGCCAAAAATTCCTAGACTATCTAAAGAAAAATGGCATAGTCTCTCAATGGACTCCACCAGGAATACCTCAACTCAACGGGGTTTCAGAATGGAAGAAATCGGACTCTATTGGATATGGTTCGATCCATGATGAGCTTCACAGACCTCCCTGATTTTCTTTGGGGACACTCATTGTTAACTTCAATCTATCTACTGAATAGGGTTTCCTCTAAAACCGTTCCTACCACACCGTATGAGATATGGCACGGTAAGAAACCAAGTCTGAGTCATCTCAGAATTTGGGGTTGTCCGGCTCATGTCAAAAGACAACAAGCGGACAAGTTAGAGTTTAGGTCCTTTAGAGCTCGATTCATAGGATATCCTAAAGAGTCATTAGGATACTATTTCTACATTCCAGAAGACCACAATGTGATTGTGAGTCGACATGCCATATTTCTTGAAAAATAGTTTATTCAAGATAGCGGCATTGAAAAACAGATCAAGCTTGATGAGAAAGTCTCACAAGTAGAACGAGCTAAGGACCAATTGGAACCAAATCAGGTTGAGCCAATAAGAACACTACCTCCTCCACCTCGTAGATCGGAAAGAGTTTTCCCATCCTCCTGAAAGATACTTAGGTATTATTTCAGAGAAAGTAGAGGAAATATTCCTCGTAGGTAATGGTGCTCATGGTGATGATCCCAAAACCTACAACGAGGCGATATCAGATATCGACTCCGAGAAATGGCTAGAGGCAATGCAGTCAGAAATTGACTCGATGCACTCAAACCAAGTCTGGACCTTGGTAGATCCACCAGAAGGTATAGTACCTATTGGGTGTAAATGGATCTTCAAGAGAAAGATTGGTGCAGATGGGAATGTGGAGACATTCAAGGCTAGACTAGTGGCAAAAGGTTATAGTCAACGCGAAGGCATTGACTATCAGGATACCTTTTCTCCAGTGGCTATGCTAAAATCCATCCGCACATTGCTTGCCATTGCAGCCTATTTCGATTATGAAATATGGCAAATGGACGTGAAAACGGCATTCTTAAATGGATATCTTGAGGAAGATATCTATATGGAACAGCCGCTAGGTTTCACATCCAGTGATACTGATCACAAGGTTTGCAAGCTGCAAAGGTCCATATATGGACTTAAGCAAGCATCTCGGAGCTGGAACACTCGTTTCAATGATGTGATCAAAAAGTTTGGTTTCATCAAAAATGAAGAGGAACCGTGTGTTTTCAAAAAGGTCAGTGGGAGCGCTGTTGTCTTCCTCGTATTGTACGTGGATGACATCCTCCTTATTGGGAATGATATTCCCATGTTGACAACAGTCAAAATGTGGTTGTCCAAGGAATTCTCCATGAAAGACCTAGGTGAAGCATCCTTTATTCTAGGAATTAAGGTCTATAGGGATAGACCGAATAGGATGCTAGGACTTTCACAGAAGATGTACATAGAGAAAGTACTAAAGAGGTTTAGTATGGAAAACTCTAAGAGGGGATTAATACCCTTCAGACATGGTATTCATCTTTCCAAGAAGATGTGCCCCTAGCACACCTGAGGAAATAGAACGCATGAGCAAGATCCCTTATGCTTCTGCAATAGGGAGCCTCATGTATGCCATGCTATGTACACGACCTGATATAGCCCATGCTGTGAGTGTCACAAGCAGATATCAGTCAAATCCAGGTGAAGAACACTGGACTTCTGTGAAATGTATCCTTAAGTACTTGAGAAGAACTAAGGATATGATGTTGGTCTTTGGTAATGGAGAACTCCAAGTCCAGGGATACACAGACTCAGATTTCATGTCCTGATATAGATGATCGAAAGTCGACATCTGGAAAGTCTGTTTGTGTGCAATGGTGGTGCTGTCAGCTGGAAGAGTTCCAAGCAAACAGTGATAGCAGATTCCACCATGGAAGCAGAATATATCGCTGCATCAGAGGCTGCGAAGGAAGCATTCTGGTATAAGAAGTTTGCTGCAGAAATCGGAGTAATGCCATCAGATGCCATTCCTCTATACTGCGACAACAATGGCGCCATAGCCCTTGCTAAGGAGCCGAGGTCTCACCAAAAATCCAAGCATATTGAGCGGCGATACCACCTCATCCACGATTACCTCGAGAAGGGTTACGTCGAGGTCAAGAGAGTCAACTCCACAGATAATGTGGCAGACCCACTTACAAAGCCGTTGGGCCAACAGAAGATCGAAGCCCACCTTGAGAAGATGGGACTTAGACTTGTAGCCAATTGGCTTTAGGACAAGTGGGAGATTGTTAGATATATGTGCCCTAGAAGCCAGAATTGGCTGACACTTGTAATACACTTCTAGGGGCAAAATTATAATTTTGACTAATATCAATAAAATGGGTTATTTTCTATCACATATGTGTATTTAGTGTCTGTGATACATCCTTTGAGTTAATGGTAATGATAATTCATATTTTCAAGAGTTGAAAATTTAAGACATGAATAATCATTATTAACTCATAAAATGCTTCCGACCATAGGATCATCACGAGGATGGTGATTGATCCGAAAGGTTGGTGTACAATCGCTTCTCTTTAGTAGATGAGTCTTGAGTCTACGGTGTGGAGACACCGGAGCGAGAGTATAGGTACTCGTTAGAGAATGAGGGCACTGAGCGTGACCACCTCGAGTAGTCATTAGGGAGTCTACCTTCTCGTCAATGACTGACTCGATGCTGCAGTAGTGTGTCTGGTTCTTTGACCTGAGGTGCATCGGACAGTTCACCTTGAGGGTGTTATAGTTTGACTACACCATTACTCGATCTCCTAGCCATATGGAACCCTGAGGTGTATGTTGGCTATAGCATGTTCATTGTAGGAACTGGATTGGCATCAAGATGGAATCTATCTACCTCGGTGGTAGAGAGCAGCCCTATGATGATCATGAGAATCAAGTCCAGAAGCCCATGGCCATGGCAGAGTGAAATAATAGAAAGAGTTTCTATTTAGATTTTCACATTGGACTTCGAATCGAATGATTACATCATATGACAGAAACTAGGGTTTGACGAGTTTCACCTTAACCCTAATCTGATCGGGGCTCAAGATAGAAGAACTTAATCACACAGGTAGCTGCACCAAGAGGTTCGCATTCAGCTCTGATGGGTTGCCACCATATACTGCTAGGTGTCACTGGTGGATTTTGGGAGCAATTAGAATGATTTAGATGATCGATCATTCTAGCTGTTCGAATAAGAAGAGTTCTGATCCATCGAAAGGAGTTTCGATGATGTCGATGATAGAGATCATGACATATCCCATTACCATACAGAACTGAACCTAACTGGGTCACACAAACAAGGGTTTGAATCTGGTGATCATCAATTGAACTGATCCAGTTCAATTGATCTGAATGAGATTCAATTAGGTTCAAGAAAATCGTGCTAGCACTCGATTGAACCTAACGTTCTTCTTTTACTATCATAAATAAGTTGTCCTGACTGAGCCAAAGGAGTTTGTGCTCAATTCAGAGGCCTTCATATGGTCTGACTGGAGGTTGTCCAAGTCAGAAAAGGTTGTCTTATTTTGTAAGACATTACCTGCCATTTTTGGTCACCTGCCATTTCTTGTTCTTTGACTTTGGTCAAAAGTCTACCTTTGACTGGTCAAATGTTGACCATTGACACTTTGACTTTTAACCACATGTCACGCACCTATTGGAGAGCTGGTGGGGGCCTGTCCCCCTGCCAGAACCTGGCAAGGAGGAGGGCGCACGCCACCCTAGGCGTGTGCCCAAGTTGGAGGCGCCTAGGAGTCCTTGTTGGACAAGGACTCCACCTCCCTTTTGGATTCCAATTAGAGTTCTTCTAAGAAACCAGTTTGACTGATCTTAGGCGCCCTCTAAGGAGGAATCCAGGGGACTCTATTCCCACCAATCAGATTTAGATCTGATTTCACAAAGGAGTTGTGATTGGTTGGGAAGAAGAGGAGTTGGATCACAGGTAGTCTATAAATAAGACCCTGCGTCCAACTCAAAGATAAATTGAGATCAGAGTTTCCATACGCCCAAAGGCCTTTTCTCCTCTCCTCCTTCATGCCAAAGCTTCTTCTCCCTCTCCTCTCCACGTCCAAAATAGTTTTGGAGCTTGGTTGGTGCGATCCAGATCAAAGAAAGATGATCAAAAGCAAGAAGGCTGCACTGCTGCAAAGGATGACTGCTGATCTTCAAAAGAAGTTTTGAAGATCCTCCAGATCAGATCTAGATCTGATTTTTGGAGATGTGATAGAGAAGAAGAGGATCTTCAGATCTAGCCCAAGTGGATACCGGTAGAGGCCAGGCGCTTGCGTGGCTAGATCCAGAACCTTCCACTGCATACAGGATCATCAACGGGTAATAGGATTATCCGATTCAAGGTAAGTTAAATTTGATTTAATTTATCTAAATTTATTTTAATCATTAAAATAATAAGAATCATATCTAAAATATCTCAGAAATGATATAGATCCAAGAGAAAAATTTTTGAAATATATCTCTTGATCTGATCTGATCTGAACGAACCTGGACTGAAAAATCAGAATTTTCCTTCAAGCCATGATGGAGCGATGGCACCAGGAGACTCATACTTTCCACCTTCGCATCGAAGAGGCGATGATCACGTTGCAGGACTATGCTATTCTTCTTGAATTATAGGTGCATGGCCCTGCCATCAGCGGTACTACGCAGATCATCTAGTCGGACCTCTGTGAGGAGTTATTTAGGATCAGACCGCCAGAGGCGATATTATCGGGGTTTTCATTGAGATTTCACTGGCTTCGTGATACATTCCACCACCTACTGGATGATGCAGATGATGAGACCGTGCAGAGGCATGCTTGAGCATTTATTCTATGTCTTATCAGTGGCCATCTGTTCACCGATAAGTCTGGTTTTCACGTGCAGTTGTTATACCTACCCCTGCTACGTGATCTCCATGCATGTGGACAGATGAGTTGGGGTAGCACTACTTTGGCCTTCTTGTATTGCGAGCTCTGTAGGGCCACCAGATCGGATACATGTGAGATAGCTAGACCGTTGGTATTACTACAGCTTTGAATATGGGAGCATTTACACGTTGGACGGCCAGATAGAGTACTCCCTAGGATAGGAGCCCACCAGCCAGCATCGGAAGATGATGCAGTAGGCCATGGTCAATTAGGTGAGGATGATGCTAATATTGAGGGCCCATTTGGTGGGATACAGCACGACCCGGCTGATCAATTTGGATGCAGGTATATAACCAATAGCACTGATTTTTTATGATAAATGAGTAAACGCTTTCATAGATTAATATATTGACTTTATTTTGGATAGATGGAGGATTCGATTGATTAGTGCATGGTCTCCGATGCCGCACACAGTCATATATTATAGGGATCAGCTTGACCAGCAGCGCGATGATTAGATGGTTTGGGTCCCTTACACACTAGAGATATTGGTCATATTGCTTGAGGTATGTCAATTGGATCAGCATGTATGGAGGACGCGCACCTCTCATTTGCTTCAACATCGTAGAGATCTATTATCCAGAGCATGTGATGCAACAGTTCAGCATGCATCAGGGCATCCCCCCATCGTGCGACACTTAGGAGAGCCTCCATAGTATAGATCGACGAGGGTGACATCGTCATGATTGGATTCGATAGCATCGAAAGCATATTGATGCATGGGAGCGGCGGGAGGATTTGATTGTCGATGGTCCACCTATGCTCCCCATTATAGATTATCATAATCCATATCTACAGTGGTATAGGAGCATCATTAGATGATTCATTTCGCCATTGACGAGGGATCAACCCGAGATGAGGTTCCGTCCATCAGGCAGCATGATGGACATTGTGGTAAGCACATTTTGCCTTTTGTCTTCGACATCATCAACACTATCTCTGAGAAACTTCAACGAGAAGAGACCAACGGATCTGAGGGATCAGTGAAGAGACGGAGGACTGAAAAATCCATAACCTTCACTAAGGTAGATGCATGGAGGATATAATTTTCGCATAATGACATGGTTGTAATCTCTTTAAATATAGCAGACTATGATGTACGTCGCGTCCTAGTTGATAATGAAAGTTCGGTTGACATCTTATCTTATGATGATTGACGTCTTGTCTTATGATGCTTTCTCCAAAATGTCAATATTTGATAGTCAGCTGGGACCAATAAACTCTTCCTAATAGGCTTCGTTGGTGCTACAGTACTAGTTGAAGGTATAATAACTCTAGCCATGGCTGCAAGGCAATATCCAAGACAATCCAGAACGTAGGTGGATTTTCTGATAGTAAAGGCTCCCTTTACTTACAATGCAATTCTAAGCCGACCTAGTCTAAATATGCTTCAGACGATGGTGTCAACTTATTATTTGAAGATAAAATTTTCAACAAGTTACGGAATCGGAGAGGTCAGAAAAGATCAAACTCTGGCAAAGCACTGCTAATCAATTACCCTGCAAAAGAAAGAATAGTCCGACCCTTGTCCTGTTGATGAGCTAGATATCCGTGATGACCTTACCGAAGAATGGGATGAGCCCATAGAAGATCTTGTGACCATCCCCCTGAATGACGGAAATGCGGAGCATACGGTGCAAATTAGCTCCAATCTGGAGGTTGAAGTTTAGGAGCATCTCATCGCCTTCTTACGGAGGAATGCCGACATCTTCGCCTGGGTTCCAACAGATATGCCTGAGATTGATGCCGAGGTTATGGAACATCGGCTGGCCGTTGACCCCAAGCATCGATCAGTGAAAGAAAAAGTTCGAGACCATGCACCAAAAAGATATAAGGTAATAGCAGAAGAAGTTGACAAGCTTCTCAACGTCAGATTTATCTGAGAAGTCAGCTAATCCGACTTGGGTCTCTAACATGGTCTTGGTCAAGAAAGCCAACGACAAGTAGAGGATGTGCATCGACTTTAAGAAGCTTAACAAGGCCTGCCCAAAAAATAGCTATCCTTTGCTAAGAATTGACCAACTGATGGATGCGACTTCAAGCTACGAGCTCCTCACCTTCATGGATGCCTTCTCTGGCTACAACCAAATTCGGATGGCACTGGAGGATGAGGAGAAGACTGCTTTTATTACTAACCGTGATTTTTATTGTTATAGGGTCATGCCCTTTGGGCTTAAAAATGCAAGTGCGACTTACCAGCATTTGATCAATAAAATCTTCAAGAAGCAGATCGACCGCAATATGGAGGTTTACGTCGATGATATGCTAGTCAAAAGTCGAGAGATTGTCAATCATGTCGCTGACCTTGAAGAGGCTTTCAATGCGCTCAGAAAATACAAGATGAAGTTGAACCCAATCAAGTGCATCTTTGGAATAGCCTCAGAAAAATTTTTAAAATTCATGATCTCGAGATGAGGGATCGAGGCCAACCCAGAGAAAATTCGAGCTATCAGGAGATGACCGCTCTGAAGTCCATCAAGAAAGTTCAGCGTCTGACCAGGTAGGTGGCATCTTTGAATCATTTTGTCTCAAGGTCGGCCGAACGCTACATGTCCTTCTTCCAAATCCTCAGGAAATCGAAAGATTTTCACTAGACTAAGGAATGTCAAAAGATGTTCGACGAGCTCAAGAACTACCTCAACTCACCCCCTACTAGCCAAATCCAAATCTAGAGAGGAGCTTACCTCACGGTCTCCCCTACGGCGCTAGCAGCAGTTCTGATCAAAGAAGAGACGAAAGTATAGCGACCAGTCTACTACATAACTCAGATCCTAAGGAATGCCGAGATCAGATATACGAAGTTGGAAAAATTGACTTATGCTCTTCTGATTGCGGCAAGAAGACTTCGACCTTACTTTCAGGGACATGCTATAACGCTCCTCACTGACCAGTCGATTAGAGCAATCCTTCATTAAACGGATGCTTCTGGGAGAATTGCATAATGGGTCATTGAATTAATAGAGTTCAACATCAACTACCGACCTTGGCCAGCAATCAAAGCTCTGGCACTGGCCGACTTCATAGCTGAATGCACCATTCCAGATGAAGCCGAGCTTGAACAGAACGAGACCAGTATCTCGTGGTTGCAATCAAGCCTCCCCGAAGAAAGTGCCGATCTTGTCGAAGATTTTTGGATCCTGTATGTGGATGGTTCGTCCAACTTCACTGGAGCAGGTGCAGGGTTAGTCTTAGTCAACCCCGAGGGCGTAGTCATCGAGTACGCACTACGCTTCAAATTTTTTGCAACTAATAATGGAGCCGAATATGAAGCACTGATTGTCGGATTAAAAATAGCAAGAGAGTTAAAAGTAGATTGACTTCAAGTCTATAGTAATTTTCAATTAGTGGTCGGCTAAGTTAGTGGCAACTATGAAACATAGGAGAAAAGCATGATGTAAAGTAAAGGATTTGACTCCGATCTTCGGTAGTTTTGGCATTTGACAGATTCCAAGGATAAAAAATATAATAGTCGATCTTCTATCTAAATTAGTCACTTCAGCTCCAGTTGAACTATCCAAAGAACTATTTTTTGAAGCTCTAAAATGCCCAAGCTTAGAGAAATCACAGCTCGTTATGTAGATGGAGCTCGAGCCGAGCTGGATTGGCTCATTAGTTGCCTATCTCAAAGAGGGAGTTCTTCCTCGTGATCCGAAAGAAGCTCGAAAACTCAGAAATCAAGCCTTCCAATACGTTTTGTATAAGGGCAAGTTATATAAAAGATCGTATTCGCTACCGCTGCTGAGATGTCTCTAACCTTCAGTGGTCGACTTCGCATTGTGGAAAGTACACGAGAAAATTTATGAAAGTCATATAGGAGCTAGATTCCTTCACAAAAACTACTTTGACAAGGGTACTATTGGCCGATCTTTTACCATGATTCTATGGAGTATGTCAAGAAATGACCACTGTCAGAGAAATGTAAACATACAAAGACAGCCGACCTCCAAGCTTACTCCACTAAGCGCACCTTGGCCATTTGCATAGTGGAGAATGGATATACTTGGCCATTTTTCCAACGACATTCGGACAATGAAAGTTTCTCCTAGTCACGATCGACTACTTCACTAAATAGATCGAAGCCAAACCACTAGCAAAAATTATCGAGGTCAGGGTACAGGACTTCGGTTGAAAGTCAATCATCTGCCAATTCGATCTGCCCCAAACTCTCATAATGAATAACGGGCGATAGTTCACTGGGACAAAGTTCGCTGAGTTCTGCAAAGATCTAAACATCTCCCATCACTTCACATCGATAGCTCACCCACAGGCAAATGGAGAAGCTGAAGTGACCAATCGGATCCTGCTGCGAGGCATCAAGAGAAGACTCGACAGAGTAAGAGGGCTTGGATGGACGAACTCTACCACATCCTCTAGGCATACTGAACTACTCAAAGGCTACCGACCGAAGAAACACTATTTGCCTTGGCTTTTGGAATGGAGGCAGTCATCCCAATCGAGCTTAAGCTTCCATCAGCACGGGTCGTGGCCTTCGATGAGCAGCGTAATTCACGAGACCTCAAAGTCAACCTCAATCTATTGGAAGAAGAAAGAGAGGAAGCCCAGGTTTGGATGGCGGCCTACAAACGAAGGATGGCCCGATACTATAACTCCAGAGTCAGAGGTAAAATATTCAGAGTGGGAGACTTAGTGCTTCGACGAGCCACCATCTTTTAGCCTCAGAGCCAGGAGAAGCTTGCCCAAAATTGAGAAAACCCGTATGAAATAGAGAAGATCGTCTGATCCAGAACTTATCGTCTGAAGGAGCTCAGAGAAACAATACTCTCACGATCTTGGAATTCAAAAAATTTAAAAATATACTACCAGTAATTTTTCTCCAATAAAACTCCTCCATTTTAACATTATTATTTTTTTGTACAAAAACTATGAGATGATAGGAAAGAAGCAATCGAAAGTGGCCATGTTAGAAATAGGAGGAGAACCTCATCCTAACATGAGCAAATCAAATATCTCTGGCTATTTAAGACAGGAGGAGAAAAGAGGCCCATTCAACGGTCCATCTATACCCCTATTGCCATATTAGGAATAGGAGGAGAACCTCGTCCTAACATGAGCAAGTCGAAGACCTCCGATTATTTAAAATATGAGGAGGCATGAGCAAGTCGAAGACCTCTGGTTATTTAAAATAGGAGGATAGAGGCCCATTCAATGACCCATCTATGCCTCTAGTGCCATGTTAGAAACAAGAGGAGAACCTCGTCCTAATATGAGCAAGTCGAAGACCTCCAATTATTTAAAATAGGAGGAAAGAGGCCCATTCAACGATCTATCTGTGCCCCTATTACCATGTTAGGAACAGGAGAAGAACCTCATCCTAACATGAGCAAGTCGAAGACCTCCGATTATTTAAGATAGGAGGAGAGAGATCCATACAACGGCCCTAATGTGCCCCTACAGCCCGTTAGAAACAGGAGGAGAAATTCGTCCTAATGTGCCCCTACAGCCCATTAAAAATAGGAGGAGAACATCATCCTAACGTCAACAAAATCGAAGAACTCATTCATTTTAAACGATGTAAGAAGGAAGGCCCTGACAACCGTCCTAATGTGTTTCTACAATCCGTTAGGAACAGGAAGAGAACCTCGTCCTAACGTGAGCAAAGTCGAAAGCCTCGTTCATTTCAGATGAGATGAGAGGAGAGGCCCCGACAATGATCTTAATGTGCCCCTACAGCCTATTAGGAATGGAAGGAGAATCTTATCCTAATAGGAGCAAAAGTCGAAACCTCATAGACTAAGAATGTAGAGAAGGAAGAAGCTCGATGGAGAATCCCTACACGTACTTTCTCCTGACAACCTGACTATGTCAAATGCAAAAAGAAAAGGTCGACTACCGTATTAGACGATCCCGCCTCCATGTCGTCTTCCTCCTTCCAAAAGTCGAGGTCAACCTCGGGGAACCTTCGGGCTACCCTGCTTTCGCACGCTTTCTGTCCGAACTCAACAGGGGATAAGATCTCCTTCAACCTCAGCTGGAGATAAGATCTCTTCCGAATCTCAACTTCGATAGAAGATAGGATCTACTTCAATCTCGATTGAAGATAAGATCTCCCTCGAGCTTCAACCTCAACAAGAGATAAGATCTCCTTCAACCTCGATTGAAGATAAGATCTTTCCCAAGCTTCAACTTCAGCAGAAGATAAGATCTCCTCTGAGCTTCAACCTCAATGGAAGCAGAGCCCGAAAAAGAACTTCGGTAGTCATCTTTTTTATACTTCCTTCGAATTTCAAACTCGAAAGTGAGGGGACTAGTGTTGGGGATAAACCCACTCCCATCGAAGCCCAATCTAATGCTTAGCCTAATGTAACTGATAATCATGGAAGAGCTTCGATCGAAAATTCTTCCTTCAGCGGTCGAACTCCTCCAACGGTCGAACACCTTCCGAACTCCTCCAACCGCCGAACCCCTCTCAAACTCCTCCAGCAGTCAAACTTCTTCCGGACTTCTCCCAAACTTCTCCTTCAACCGAACTTCTTCATCAATCGAACTCCTTCCGAACTTCTCCTTCAGTCAGATTTCTTTCGGACTTCTCCTTCAGTCGAACTCCATCCGAATTTCTCCAGTAGATTACTTCCAGATTTCAACTAGCATTCCTCCTAGATGATTTCCTCTAGTCGTATTTCCTTTAGGAGCCCAAACTTCTCTGGAATTGATGTATGTCAAAGCTATTCATCAGTCGATGCCTGCTTCCTCCAAACTTCGATTATTAAATCTCGACGAACTGGTACTTCACGACAACGGACACCTCTCCATAAGAAACTCTACATGATCCCGAATGGCTCAGTATCGGATGGCTACGGCTATCACTATCAGTCTACTACAAGTGGCGCCCCATTTCATAACAAATCCCATGCAACCCCGAATGGCCCGCTACCGGACGGCTACGGCTGTCACTATCAGTCTGCTATGGGCAGCACCCCTCTCCATAACAAATCCCGTGCGGCCCCAAATGGCCAACTACCAAACGACTACGGCTGTCACTATCAGTCTACTCGAGGCTCCATTTATAAAAAAGATCCTCCATATACATTTTTTTTAAGCTCTCTTCTCTTTCCCAAAAACTCTGCTAAATTCTTTCCTGAGCACTCCATTTCTGTTGGCCAAAAAAACTGACTTAATCATCGAAGAGTCCTTTCAAAATCACCACCATTAACTCTGAATAGAATTTTATTTTGTAGATCACCAACAGCGACCTCTTCTTCCTCAACTCCAGTTCGATCCGACGTCAACTAGATTCTGCACCAATAGATGTTATTTGCTCAAATCACTGTTCACCAATAAAAAAATATTTTCTAGGCCAAAACACCTTCAGATGGGGAGGGTATTCCTATTATCACACCCGCATTGCATCAAATATTCTCTATTCAAAGGGAGCCTCAATGGTTGAGGATTGCTACGCGAACTGAGGTTAGCTCTCCAACTCTCCCCCTTCCTTTTTTTGTACAAAAAAAAAAAAACTATTTCCAACACAAATTTGAATTAAAAATTATTTTATTCAAAAACATAATGCAAATATTAAATAATAGTCATTATTCCCCTATATAATGACCACCAGAAAGAAATGCAATCAACTTTTCCGATTCCCGCCAAACTAGCATAAAACAAGTGTTGTTTTCAAAGTGAGTAAAATAGATGCTTCCACCAATAAATGCCTTAAACTTTCCAAATTTGGTTTTTCTAAAGCCATGTTTTACTTTCACATTAATTGATAAGAATTGACATGCATGCCCTTCCCTTGAATCATAACTGTTCTTAAATGGTAATATATGGATGACTGATTGGTTATAAACACTTTTCTAAAGATGCTAATAATGTGAATATTATTCCCCTCTGCAATGTTAATAATTCTCCACAGTCTGCAGTGGTGTGAACCTCATGCACTCTAGGACCCCGGAGGGCCTTGAACCCTTTTTTCAACTTCCCTAATTTGTTTATACAAACTTCTGTAAATTAGTTTTGCACATGAATGAAATGGAATGTACGATAATTACAACATCAGATGGGAAGTATCATTGGGATCTAGGATTTGGGCTTACTTTGCAAATTTCAGCATCAAAACCACAATCCAAGAGGATCAGCATCCATGCCCGCTGTTGTTCTGAAAGCCGGTCTCTTAGGCCTTTCACTTCCACAAGCTTTGCTTCACCCCGGCCCATATCTCCTCCATGAAAGCGCCAGAGCAGCAGGTCTGGCATGCCACTGGACCAACTCTTGTAATCTAGTGAAAGATGCCGGAAGAGAGAAGCCAAACAGCGGCCTCCAATGCATGAGACAACAGCTCGTAGGTCAGACAGAGAATGTCTCTCCCAGTTGACACCACGACAGGCAGTCCCAAAATGCAAGTCCCATGAAGCTATCAGGATCTCCTCAGCCATACCATCATGTATCTTTTGTAAGTGAGATTCTATAAGACTCTCTCTTGCCACATAAAAGTCATCTGTATCAAGGTCTAGTGGAGCTGTCTGCAAAAGTATAAAACTACAATAGAACCATCACTGCAATTAAATAGGTGAACCATCAGTTAATTATCATTTGATAACCTTTCATGGCATCTAAGAATGAACCTTCCATTACCGGTGTGCAGTTCATGCATATAGAAACTAGAGAATGGTCTAAAGAAGTTCCAATCATTTGGTTATCTGAAAAGTCTCACATGCTTCCAACACAAAAAGTAAGACAATGCTAATTCCAAAGGGCTAATAATATAGCAGTTTATAGAACAAAACACAAGGACTATCACAGCCGAATACTAACAGCTTTTGGCTTACAAGATCGAGTCAGTTGTTCACTACTAGAATTAAACTCCTCAGTGGTTCTGCGAGTCTGACTGGCCTTGAGACTTGTCTGATTAAACTGTCAAACACATAACAAAGAAACCAAGCCTGGAGGCAACTATTAAAGTTCTGTTGAGAACAGAAACTAAATAAAATAAGTTGCTGTACTGTGGTATAGGCAAATGGACAAGTTCTAATGGTGTTTAGAAGCATGCAAGCGGATATACCACAGCTTATACCAGAATGCATTCCTGAATTATATATTATCAATTTCACAAGCATTAAATGCATAAGAATCTATTTGACATGAATGTGAAACCTCAAGAGGCATTAGAATACCTGAAATCTGGATCGGAAAACATCAGGAATGTTGGAGAAAATAACATCCCACATAAGAATGCCAAAGAGAGTCATCCAAATGCCACTTTCAGAATGGACACCTAGCCACCCTCCTCCTTCAGCAGCATAATATTGCAGGGCAAGCTGCTCTACTCCACACAGCTCACCATCATAGCCATAGAATAAATTTTTTGTTCCTGTTTCACACACCAAAGGTCTTCCCCGAATGTTGACCTAAACCAACAAAATGTTAAAATTGATGATAACATTTTCTTTTGACATACTATTTCAATCTGACTGGCACACAATAACCATCTACAAGTACAACCATAAAGGTGAAACAAGAAACCCACTTCTTTTATCTTCCGCTTAACAGAATCAGCATAACTAGGCACCTTCCAGCGCCTTGGTGGTTTGCCTAAGCGCAGTACCCGTCTTTGCAGTGCCAGTTTTGAACCAGCACGGACCCAAGAATCCAGTATCCCTTCTTCAGCAACTGAAAGACTTTCATTAAGACGACCAATATGTTCCAGATCAACAGAAAGCCTCAGGGTCCAATAACCCCTTCTATTATCACAAGGAATTCTGTTCAATAAACCCTTCAAGAGACGTATTGCATCTTCATACCTGAAAAAGCAAACCAAAATCATATGTCAACGACCATTGCCTGCTGCACCTTCCCAAACAACGGACAAGCTGGAGAAAACATTTTAGCTGTAGTACTGCCTTTTGTATAAAATTGAGCAAAACCAACCAGATACTACATGCTGTAGTGCTGCCTTTTGTATAAAATTGAACTTACATTGATACTGAAAATAAGTATAGTGACAAATTTAAGTGAAAAGCAAATTTCAAAATCAAAATCATCTGAGCACATCAATGTGCTCATATGATGTGGGGTTGTTAGGAACCCTTCTTTAGAGACTCCAAGGACGATTCTTGACTATAAAGATTTATGAAATAAGACGAGGGTCTTCCATTTATATATAACTCTTCATCTCACAATTGAACATTGCCTAATCCCCTCACTTTTGTGGACACTTTCCAAGTGCAGGAGAATGTTGGGAAAGTTGTTCTCATTTACATATCTAGATGAACCTTGGTTTGCATGAGCCCATGTTCTGTGACCAATATGGTAAGTTTACCTATCTACCAGATGGTCTTCTGGGTTTCATGGCAGGTCCTTCCCCTGTCCAAATTTGTTTAAGCCAACAATGCCACACCAACCAGGGTGTTGAGGTCGGGCTGAGAGTTGGTCACAGAACATTCCCAAGATTTAGTGGATCATATTGCAATTTAAAAGCCCAAAACCAATATAGATGTTATAGAGCTTGTTACTTCGTTTGAAGTTTAAACAAGATATAAAAGGACATATCTTATTCCTCATTGTGAAGAAGTCTGGATCCAGAATTTAGCAAGGTAACATTGTAACAATTGGATAAGCCTACACTGTTGTGCAATTATTGTCAATTTTGGAAATAATTGCCAATTTTCAAAGTGAAATAAGTTTAATTTCAAGAACCTTCATCCATCCAACACAATGGCAAGCAAGGTGCACTATACCATCCTGAACCAGCTCATTCAGCGCATACCAACCTGAACCAATATGGTATCGGTTCAATTTGGCGGTTCAGCTCAGAAAATGGTCCAAACCAGGCGAGCCGATCAAGATCCCCAGGCTCAATGCCAGAGATATCCTCTCGAAGATATGTCAGGAAGATATTAAGAAGACGTCACCATGGTGCACAGCCCAGTCAAGGAGGTAAGGCTTGTCAGGGTGGTGAGCCTAATCAAGCTACCCAACAAAGCCAGGCAAGTAAGGGAAGCCAAGGAAAGAAAGCAATTTCTCAAAGTAGCAAAAAAGGGAAACAAAAGAAAACTGCAGGTCCATTAAAGAGAGTTGATAAGGAGCATATTCATGCAAATCCTGAGATAACTAAGCCCCTGGCTGACCAGTTCCCCAAATCATCTCCCACACTACAAGTGGTGATGATAATGACAGTTTGAACAATGATACATCTGAGGGCCGTAGGGTAGCAGTGGACACGGTAGGGTGCATCCAACTCAACCACCCAATCTTAATCAATTCATTGGTGAGTTATAGTTCATGCATGTCATGCAATATACAAACCACAATACATGACCTAGAGCCTGCAAGGATATGATAGCAAATAGGAGAATGGCTCCTCAAGGTTGGCACAATTGACGATGATATAGCATGTAGTGCAGGTCCCTAGACATATTTGAATCCTTATCATACATTGGATCTTATTTTGCACAACTAGGGCATGACCAATATGGACATCCTACATCTAAGAACACAACTAGAGTATAACCAATACGGAATCATACATCTAAAACATTGTATTTGAGTAGCTACTACACTCCACAGTCTCAGCCAGATTATAGGTCAAATTTTGCCACCACGATCTTCTTGTTGGTGGGATGGCCAGCCTAGTATTACATGCTGGATTAATATTGAAATGGCTATCAAGGACGCTCAAATTATAGAATGTATGGGTAGGTATGGTATCTAGGTTGGAGTCAAATCCAAGGCCCTGACTACAAACAAAATTCCGATGTTTACAAGCAGTATAGATGCTATACAAGGAACTAAATGTCAATAGTTCAAATCAATTTGACATGTATTTTCAAGATCAAAAACATGCATTATCTTTGTTAATTATTAAAACTGCATCTGTTAAGCAATCATACAGTATCCTGAGACCAATATGATATAATATCTTTAAAATCATAATTTACACATCTAGAAACCTTAAAATCATGGAATACTGTAGCACCCCATACCGTCTGGTACAGGATGCACCGAACCATATTGGTCTCGTACCGGTATAACATTTCGGAGCATACTGACACTAGCATACCATAACGAACCGCGTACTGACATTAAGCAAGATTTTATTGGTACAGGGTCTAGTACTGAGATGGCGAACCTTAAAATAATTCTCAAAAAAATATTATAAAATCAAAAATTGGTATTATCGAACATGTATGCACTACCGTATCAAGTATTGGTATAATATGATTCGGTACCATATCATAACCGTCCAGTACAGTAACTGGTATCAAAGTAGCAAACCTTGATAACAGATCCTATTCTCAATTGCATGCCATTTGTACCTTGTAATTAGCAAATATAACAAAGAATCTGATCCAGAAGAGGATTCATTTAGTACATCTTCTCTCCAAGAATTATAGGCATAAGGGAAGCAAAATTATACATCCAATAGAAGCAAAGCAATAGATGTTTCAGCCACCACCATTCCCTTGCATATTTGCTTAAAAGAGATTCTTGCATATTTAGATAACACAGCCAAAATTTTGATCAACTACTATTTGGTATCAAATTTCTCACAAGTGGCAACTCATGGGTTAAGGTGGCATCAGTTAAATACAGCAAAGATATCTATTTAGTGAATTTAAAATCCACCCTGCTGTGTAACTTCCCTCTTGACTTCTCTGCCTTGTTGTATATCCTTTCTCTCATCCTCTTTACTAAACGAGTTAGCTCCCTTCCACATGCAGACACAAATAGAGAGATAAAGAGAGAGAGAGAGAGAGAGAGAAATGAACTCGGTTGAAAGAAAACCAAGAACTTCTTTAGTTTAAATGTCATGTGTTTCTAAAAGTTACAATTTCAGTTCTTTTCTTTTATATTATTGGCATAATATTTATTAAAACCTGTAATTCATAAGTAATTTTGATCACCGATAGTCATAGCTCCAAAGACTCTTCAAACCAGCAATTAATTTAAAGATCGATACTTATTTTTTGGTAAAAATGATAATCTAATGCTTTAGAGTATGGAAATTCCTCACATTCTAATATATAGCAGTGCATATCGAACTAAAAATTGACAAGATGAATATCTTAGTCTGCTGTACACATGGATGACCTGATACATCCAATCCTATAGTCATAATATTTTTTTCTTGGTGATATACATTATCAGCCAGCCTAATCGGAACGAGTTGGAGTTGGATTTATGATTATTTCATTCTTTTCTCTTGGAGTTTTGCACTTATTACTTCATTTTAGGTACCACATCTGTTGCTACTTTACCATCATTTATTAGTAAAATGCTCTTCCCTGCATCCTCCATAGCCATCTTATTTCAGGTGCAAGTATGTAGTACAAGACCATACTATAATAGACCAATAATTTTTTCAAACATTGAACTCAAGTTCCTCAATTTCCTCAGGTGCTTTTGATAATGCGGAGAGACGGCAAGCTAACAACTCGAACAACAATTGAAAAATGTTGCATAGGTGGAAGCTCTTCAGAAATAAGATCTTCAAAAATCTTGTATGCGTGTCTATTATCTTCTCCAAAACAGGAAGTGGCTCATCCTCACCCAATGACAAGCATATATATTAGATTCAACATCAAAATGGATCGTGTTTTAGGACATGTCAGGTTGAAGATTTTATCATAAGGATCATTTCAGATCCAAGTAAAACATAGTTACAAACTTCTAGATTAATTTTTCTTTTCTCCAAGAATTTGCAAAGTGATCTGAGACATAATACAAAGCCAAACGGCTCCACTTTATTGAACTAACAATAATGTACATCATTAATATGCAAAATATAATTGAAATTTTGATGTATGATACACGTGAGAACAGATAGCCAAATCATTTAGTGCCTAGCTTCATAGCTTGGTGATGCCCAACCTTATAACAGATCATACATCATTGAGAAGTTGAACAATTTCGATCATGCTACTAGGATGAGAATGTCATTTCAATTGTGCAGATAATTTGGATCATTATTATCAGGGCTTATCTCCTAGTTAGATCAAGGTAAGTGTGAATAATCCATGATTAGTTTTGAAGTAAAAAAGGTTTGCATTTTAGAACATGGTTAGGGACTGAACCATGAGACACTGTATTAGATCTGAGTAAGATATGGCTATAGACTAGATGTATTCTTATCCATGAAATTGCAAAATGATTTCAGACATAGTTTGTAGTGGAATGCTCCATTGATTACAACCACATATATCATCAATGAACAAACTATAATTAACAATTATTTGGACAGCATATGATACATGTAAGGATAAAGAGCCTAATTGGTTGGTGCCTAGTTTCATAACTAGGTGAATTCCAAGCTTATGCCAAACAGAAACTCAACGATTTCGAACAAGCTTCAATGACAGGAACATCCATTCGATTGTGTAGGTGATTTGGATCATTACTAATGGGTCCATCTCTTGGTTGGCTTAAGACAAGCATTTTTAATCCAAGTTTGGTTGAGTCATAATGAATGGATTAGATCACATCAAATTGAGAATTGTACCATAAGAAATTGTAGTAAAATATGGTTATGAATTGGTTGTATTCTTGTCAGGAGATCTCACAGTGACTTGATAGATGATATGGAGAGGAATGATTCAATTGTATCAAACTCATAGCCATGTTCGTTGTGAATGTACAAACTATAATTGACTGTAGGAAAACTGTATTAGGACTATGAGAACATGACACATGTAAGGATAAAGAGCCTCAATGTTTGATGCCTAGCTTCATAACCAGGTTAAGTCCAAGCTTATGAACAATCATACATCAAATAGAAACTAAATGGATTTGATCATGCTTCTTGGATGGAAATGTAGCCTCGAACGTGCAGATGATTCGGATCATTATTTTCAGAGAGCATCTTTTATTAAATTCAAAATCAAAATGGATTGTGTTTTAGATCATGTTTCATTGAGGACTGGAAAATGAAACATTGTGTTAGACCAGAGTTTTCACATGGAGTGTTGGAAGTTTGACCGAAAAGAGTAGAAAACCAGCAGATATAATGATATGTAGGGCAATCAACATTGCTTGTGTACAGGAAGCTAAATGAAAACGTATTCAATCCAAGGGTATTGCTGATGGTTATAAGTTATATAGGATATCTAACTAAGGATAACAATATGGAATAAGAATAGCATTGGATGGAAATTAAGAGGTAAACTTTGACGGCATTTCATTGAGAAGAGAGACGAAAATGCACGAAACTAGGGTTGCACGGCAAAGAGGAAGAAGAGAACTCTCTTCTAAGAAAATTAATTCAATAACTCAAAATCTGATTACAAAGTCGGCCTAAAGGGCCTTATTTATAGGAAAAATACTAATAGACTTAAACAAGAACTCAAAACACTAATCCTAATCAAAATAGAAAAAAAACTAAAAGTTCCAACTCGACTAAGATCTTGTGCGTATGTTGACCTGTCAGACGATTGAATTAGGCTCCATAATGAGTCATGGCGGCGAAATGCCAAGCCTATAGGGCTCAAAAAGAGCTTTTCGAATTGGGGTTACAATAAGAATTCTAACATTGGATGAGAAAAGTATAGCTGTTCTAGCTTGGCAGTGTCAAAACCATGCAGGACCTGGTGCAGTCAAGTAGATTTCACACCTTTTTGGGTTCAATCCCTCAAATCCATGTATCTGGTTGCGATGACGTCTGCATCATCCTCCTCAAGCTGGAAAGAACTCATCCTCGAGTTTGAAGTCTCCTCATCTCCTGAAGAATCTCCTGTGTAAGAAATTAGGTGCTTCACGTTGAATACTGATAAGTGATAAAAATATACTAATAAAAGTATTAAATTATAAAATAAATTAATCTATTTTATTAGAAATTGATACTTTTATTAATCTTATGCAGGAAAGAAGGCCACCAATGTGAAGATCTTATTTTTCTGGTTCTGATGAAAAAAATTTCAGACAAAACGGACTTCAAACGAGCCCAGAATCGAATTTCAAAAAAAAAAAAAAAAAAAAAACGCCGATGCAACGCTGACGTCAGGATGACGTCAACATTTTTCGCGGCGCACGATGGACCATCTGAAGGGTATTTTGGGAATTTCACAGCAAGAGATGCGCTCTGATTAGTTGAAGAACGTGGCGGTCTACGCAACACTGGGCTCGCGCACGGTCCACGGAGGGCAATTTGGGAATTCTGGCTGATCCAACGGGCGGTTTTCACTAAAGCTTGATCGGACGGCCGAAACGAAGGTGATGATGGACGGCATCCGCAGCTCCCGGTCGAGATCCAACGGCTAAGATTCATCCCGACGTAAAACTAAAGATCTGAAGGCTTATTTCTACGCGATCGGACGGCCCAGATTCGATCCAACGATCAATCCAACGGCTGATATTAAATCCGACTTAATCTGGGTTATTCTAAGGGGTTTTTGAGTGATTTTTGGATCGTTTGATCAAGATCTAACGGGCAGAATTTCCCAGATCCTAATTTGAGTTATTTTGAGAGTCTAAAACCTAATTTTTGATGGATTTTGGGGAAAATCAAACTCTTATTCTATAAAAAACCAGTGTTGTCGTGAAAAAAGAAATCAGAGAGAGACAAAGAGAGAGACGGGGAGAAAGAGAGAGAGGGAGAAAGAGAGAGAGAGAAAGAAAGAGGAGAGAGATAGAAAAAAAAAAAAGAAAGAAAAGTGATTTGTGAGAAAATCAAAAAGGATTTTTGATTTTTTTTCGACGATCAAGACATCGATCAAGGAGCCTCTTCTTCTTCACCAAGTTCTCCACATCAAGAGCAGCAGACAATCAATTTTAGCAATCAAACAGTCTAATTTCTCTATGCTTTTTATTTTATTTGCTGTTTTTGAACTTGTTATTATGAACTAAATTTTCTTTTACTAAGGCTAAGGTGTAGCCACTCTTTTGATGCAATATTCAGTATGATTTATTTTTAAATTTTATTCATGAGGAGTATATAAATCTGATCTTAATGCTTTTAGATTACTGGACCATCTTCTAATTGATCTGATGAACATAGATGTTACGGACCAAGTACATCTATGTTAATGCTTCTTGATTATATACCTTGTATTATGAATCAAATTAGAATTCATATGCATGCGGGAATTTTAGTGCGCTTTGGACGCAGCATATTTTAATTAGAGGATTTCACAAAACCTTAATGCATTAATATTTATTTAAATTACACCTGGACCAAAAGGTAATTAATAAATATTTAATAGTTTTGCTATGCCTGGACCAAAGGGTAGTGAATAAATTAGGAGACTCCACCGTCACATGAAATAAAATTAATCTAAAAAATCTGAATATTGTATTGACTGAGTTGGTGAACCGATTGCCTTAGTAATCCATTGCTCTTGAAGTTTAAAACCCTAATAATTTACACTCTCTCTATTTTAATTAAAAATTTTTAATTATTTTTTTTTATTTTCTTTAATTTCTTATTCTCATAAATCGATCTTCTAAATAAAGCATAGGAAAGAGCTTTTCAGTACTTATTTTTCCAATCCTCTAGGGATGATACTCTACTCATTCACTTTATTACTTGATCGACTGGTGCACTTGCCATAGCTATAAATTAGCACGCATCAAGTTTTTGGCACCGTTGCCGGGGATTGTGTCTAAAACAATATTGAAATTTTGATCCTAGCTTTACTTTAGAAAATTTATTTTTAATTTTTATTATTTAAAAAAAAAAAAAAATTTAGTGCATGACACGTACTGGACATAGTAACTTACTACCTTTAGATCCAGAAATTGAAAGAACCATTAGAAGACTACAACAAGAAGAGAAACATGGCAGCTGAAGATCCTAACGACATCAATCTAGGATTGGATATGGCGACTGAAGGACAGCATGAAGCTATTCGACCAGTACATCATCCATTAAATGATTACATCACACCATCTATAGCCGATGCAGCTTCGAGCATCAGGAGACCGCCTGTACGAGCAAACAACTTTCGAAATAAAATCGACGATGATCCAGATGATTCAATCAACTATCCAATTCAGTGGACACATGCATGATGATCCGAATGCCCATATTTCTAATTTTCTTGAACTTTGTGATACTTTTAAAATTAATGGGGTGTCGGATGATGCTATTAGATTAAGGTTATTTCCTTTCTCTTTATGGGACAAAGCTAAAAGTTGGCTTCATTCTCTTCCTGCAGGTTCTATCACAACTTGGGATGTCCTAGCCCAAAAATTCTTAGCCAAGTACTTTCCACCTTCCAAGACTGCCTAAGATGCGCAACGATATCACTTTCTTTTATGCAGATGGACATGGAGACACTATATGAGGCTTGGGAGCATTTCAAGAAACTGCTGAGGAGATGTCCACATCATCAACTACCCGTATGGCTTCAGGTACAAACTTTCTATAATGGTTTATCTCCTACTAATCGTTCTATGATTGATGCAGCAGCAGGAGGAACCATTAATCGAAAAAATGGAGGAAGAAGCTTTCGATCTGATCGATGAGATGGCATCAAATAGCTATCAATGGCAGACAGAACGTATGATGCCAAAAAGACTAGCAGCTGTGCAGGGAGTAGATTGCGTGCCAACCTTACTAGCTGAAATTGCAGCCCTTAGAGCCGAAGTCAACAACTTAAAGAAAACAGCTATGCATGTTCAGAGCATTACTTGTGACCTGTGTGGAGGAGGACACGATACGAGCAATTGCCAGACAGGTAATCCTTTTGCTAAAACAACTGATACAGCTAATTATATTGGATAATTTTTTCAGGCCGCAACAAAACAATCCCTACTCCAACACATACAATCAAGGGTGGAGGCAGCACCCAAATTTCTCATGGAGCAATCAAAATGCAGCACAACAGCCACCCCCGGGATTCCAAGTACCTGAAAAGAAGTCCAACATGGAAGAGCTGATGGTCAAATTTATGCAAAACCAAGAAGCAACTATAAAAAATTTGGAAGCCAAACTTAGGCAGGACCAAACAGCAGCAATTCGAAACTTGGAGATGCAAATAGGTCAAATGGCTAAAGATAATCTCCGAGAGACCTCAAGGATCCTTGCCCAAGCAATACGGAGACAAATCCAAGGGAGCAAGTCAATGCTATCACCCTAAGAAGTGGTACAAAGCTGGAGGAGCCACATCAGAAGAAATGAGACTGAAGAGCCAACTACAAATAAGGAACCATCAACTAAAATTCGTCAGTCACCAAAACAACCAGCAGATGGATGGTCTCCAGGTATACGGTTTGCTGATCCAAATGTGAAGCCCTACGTGCCGCCACTACCATTTCCAGAGAGACAAATACAGCATCCAGATAAGAAATTTTCTAACTTTTTCAAAATTTTAAAGAATTTACATATTAATATTCCTTTTGTAGATGCTATTACTCAAATGCCCAGGTATGCCAAGTTTCTCAAAGAAATCCTAACAAATAAGAAAAAGCTGAAGGAGCATGAGAGAATAAATTTGAATGAAGAATGCTCAGCAATACTTCAAAATAAATTACCACAGAAGTTAAAAGATCCAGGGAGTTTTACTATCCCCTGCATTATTGGTGATTGTAGTTTTGATAAAGTTTTATGTGATTTAGGAGCAAGCATTAATCTCATGCCTTTTTCTATTTTCAGGAAGCTGGGTTTAGGAGAACCAAAGCCTACCACTATTACTCTTCAATTAGCCGACAGATCCATCAAATATCCAAGAGGTATAGTGGAGGATGTCTTGGTAAAGGTAAACAAGTTTATTTTTCCTGTTGATTTTATTATTCTTGATATGAAAGAAGATTATGATGTACCCCTTATTTTAGGGAGACCCTTTTTAGCTACTGGAGGAGCTTTAATAGATGTTCAACAAGAAAAATTAATTCTTAGAGTCCAAGATGAACAAGTTACTTTTAATGTTTTTCAAAGCTATTAAACATTCCAATGATAATCAAACTTGTTTTCGTATAGATGATATTGACAATTTAGTGCATGAGTATTTTTTAGAAAATAGGTTTGAAGACCCTATTGAAGCTTGCATTGTCCAATCACAAGAGGGTTCAGCTGAAGATGAAAGGCAAACAGAATGCATAAAATTGCTAAGGGCCAGACCATATATTCCACGCACATACAGACCACGATTTGAAGAATTAGAAAGATCACCCACTCCTTTTCCAAAGACATCAATTGAAGAGCCACCTACTCTTGAACTTAAACCTCTCCCTTCTCATTTAAAATATGTTTTCTTGGAAGGTTCATCACACTTACCTGTTATTATTTCTTCTTCCTTGATAGGTTTAATGGAAGAAAAATTATTAAGAGTACTAAAGAAACACAAAAAGGCATTTGGATGGACAATAGCAGACATCAAAGGAATTAGTCCCTCAATTTGTATGCACAAAATTCTCATGGAGGACAACTATGAGCCTACGGTCCAACCCCAAAGAAGACTCAACCCCAAGATGCAAGAAGTGGTCAAAAAGGAGGTAATCAAGCTACTGGATGCAGGTATTATTTATCCTATCTCTGATAGTTCATGGGTGAGCCCTGTTCAAGTAGTTCCTAAGAAAGGTGGGATTACTGTAGTTCAAAATGATAATAATGAATTAATCCCCACTAGAACTGTTACTGGATGGAGAGTGTGCATGGATTATAGAAAATTAAATGATGCAACTAGAAAAGATCATTATCCTCTTCCATTCATTGATCAGATGTTAGAAAGATTAGCTGGACATGATTTTTACTGCTTTCTAGATGGATATTCTGGTTATAATCAAATTGCCATAGCACCTGAGGATCAAGAGAAAACTACTTTTACATGTCCTTATGGTACATTTGCTTTTAGAAGAATGCCGTTTGGTTTATGTAATGCACCAGCTACTTTTCAACGATGCATGATGGCTATTTTTTATGATATGATTGAAAATTATCTTGAAATATTTATGGATGATTTTTCTATCTTTGGATCCACATTTGATAAATGCTTGCATAACTTATCTCTTGTTTTACAAAGATGTGAGGATACTAATCTTGTCTTAAATTGGGAAAAAGTGTCATCTGATGGTACAAGAAGGCATAGTGTTAGGCCACAAGATTTCATATAAAGGTATTGAGGTTGATAGAGCTAAGCTTGAGGTGATCGAAAAATTACCCATACCGACCTCAGTTAAAGGCCATTAGGAGCTTTTTGGGGCATGCTGGATTTTACCGTCGATTTATAAAGGACTTCTCTCTAATTTCTAAACCTTTATCTAAATTATTATGCAAGGATGTCTCTTTTCATTTTTCTGATGAGTGTTTGCAGGCATTTAACACCCTCAAGGAGAAGCTGGTCACGGCACCTATTATGGTAGCACCAGATTGGTCCCTACCTTTTGAGTTGATGTGTGATGCTAGTGACACAGCCATAGGAGCAGTACTTGGTCAAAGAAAGGATAAGATTTTTCAAACAATATACTATGCTAGCCGCACTTTGACTGAAGCTCAACAAAAATATGCAACCACTGAAAAGGAGCTTCTGGCAGTAGTATTTGCATTAGACAAATTTCATTCTTATCTTATTTTATCTAAAGTTATTATATACACCGACCATGCAGCTCTAAAGTATCTCCTTACCAAGAAAGATGCAAAACCCAGATTGATCAGATGGATTCTTTTGCTACAAGAATATGATTTGGAGATTAAGGACAAGAAGGGCACAGAGAATTCAGTTGCTGACCATCTTTCCAGACTGAAAAACATCACAGAGAAGGAATTAGATATTTGCCCTATCAAGGAGGAATTTCCAGATGAACGCCTTTATGCTATATCAGGTAGAACGTTTCCATGGTATGCTGATATTATTAACTACTTGGTTGGTAAGGTTTTTCCACTTGGTCTTTCTTTTCAACAAAAGAAGAGGTTCTTATCTATTGTTAAACATTATTTCTGGGATGAACCCTTTTTTGTATAAGTGTTGTTCAGATCAGGATCATTAGAAGATGCATTCCAGAGGAAGAAATGGAGAAAATTCTGCATCATTGTCATGATCGAGAGGCAGGAGGACATTTCGGCCCAACTAGAACAGCATATAAGGTTCTTCAATCAGGTTTTTATTGGCCCTCTCTATTTAAAGATGCTCATACTTATGTCTCTTCATGTGACCGCTGTCAAAGAACTGGAAATCTCTCTAGAAGACATGAAATGCCTTTAAACAATATTCTTGTGTGTGAAATTTTTGATGTTTGGGGTATTGATTTTATGGGACCTTTTCCTAGTTCTTTTTCAAATCAATATATACTTGTGGCTGTAGATTATGTTTCAAAATGGGTAGAAGCAGCACCCTTTTCCAACTAATGATGCAAAGGTAGTTGTCAAATTTTTGAAAAAGCATATTTTTACTCATTTTGGCACTCCTAGAGCAATCATTAGTGATGGAGGTAAACACTTTTGTAATAAACAATTTGAAAATCTATTAAACAAATATGGTGTCACTCATAAAATAGCTACCCCATATCATCCACAAACTAGTGATCAAGTAGAGGTGTCTAATAGAAAATTAAAAAGAATTTTAGAAAAAACTATAATTGCATCCAGAAAAGACTGATCATTGAAATTAGATGATGCATTATGGGCATATAGAACTACATATAAAACACCTATTGGTATGTCCCCATATAGGCTACTCTTTGGAAAAGCATGTCACCTCCTTGTTGAGTTAGAACATAAAGAATATTAGGCCATGAAAATTCTTAACTTTGATATACAAGATGCAAGATGCAGAGAAGAACAGGTTAATGCAAATAAATGAGATGGACGAATTTCGCCACCATGCTTATGAGAATGCCAGGATTTACAAAGAACGTACTAAGAAATGGCATAATAACCATATCGTAAAAAGAATTCCATGAAGGACAGTTCTTTTGTATAGTTCACGGCTACATTTATTTCCAGGCAAGCTAAAATCAAGATGGACAGGTCCCTATACAATTACTAAGGTATTTCCATATGGAGCAGTAGAGATCTTTGATGAATCAAAAGGTACCTTCAAGGTAAACGGTCACAGGCTGAAAAATTACATTAATGGAAGTTTTGAAAAGGAGAAGGAAGCATTTCAATTACAAGATCCACTTTAGAACTCAAAGAAAGTCAAGCTGAAGACTATAAATCAGAACTACTAGATAGGTTGTTTCTTTTCTTTTTAGTTTTGATCATTTTTTTTTTCTTTTATTTTTTCAGTAATTTGTTGTTGCTCTTTTACTGCTCTGGTGTGTATTTTCAATTTTGCAGAAAAATCAATGAGAACTCAAGCAAAATTTCAAAGCTCCAAAGAACCAGACTGAACAAAATCAGGTGTATTCCTTCCTGTCCTTTATTACATCCTTTATTTTTCTTTCTCTTTTAAGACAATGTAGAATAATTATATAAAAAAAAAAAATCATGTGTCAAGAAGAAAATCTTGAGCAAGATAAACTGGATAAGTGATAAAAGATAGAATTATTTGCTAATGAATGTAATGAGTTAAAGAAGTAGATTAGTTGGTCAACTTTTAGCAGCCTACTTAGGTCATTAAAAGATTATTAGCACTTTTTATTGCACATGCACACTAACAAGGCAAAGTAGGTATTGATTATAAGGCCAACTGAGGATTCAATTATCACTAAAAATTGATAATTAATATACATTCTAATCAAAGAAACTTGAATTTAAGGAAAGAGCTACCTGCCTATAAATAAAGTGCAAAAGATAGAGTATATGTGGATTGCCCAAAGCCTAGTAACTGGGTCTCTGCACCTAGGTCAAGTGTGAAAATTCACGTAAAATGGTGAAGGAAAGGCCAGGATGCTCAGCACAGTAAAAAAAAAAAAAAAAAAGAAAGGCAGTGTGAAAGCTACCTTAATTCATGAGTATAAAATTGAGAATGTATAGAAAATTGACCAAAATAGGTGATAAGAGAAGGATACTTTTGTTCTTTTAATTTAATACTGAAATGCTAAAGTTAGTCATCACGAACACAAGTGCTATAGATCTTTGATGTACTCTAAGAAAGTTTTTAATTGTATTGACTGAAAAATTTGCTTCTGAAGCTCAATGCTTAGTTAGCAGTATTTTCTAAACTTTTTGACCTTTAATCCTAGATTTTATCTTTGTGATGGATAATCTTATTGAAATATGGTATTAAATAAAACATTGCTAAGGGACTAGCAATGACTAAGTTGGGGGGTGTGATAAGTGGTAAAAATATACTAATAAAAGTATTAAATTATAAAATAAATTAATCTATTTTATTTAGAAATTGATACTTTTATTAATCTTATGTAGGAAAGAAGGCCACCAATGTGAAGATCTTATTTTTCTGGTTCAGATGAAAATAAATTTCAGGCAAAATGGACTTCAAACGAGCCCAGAATTGAATTTCAAAAAAAAAAAAAAAAAAATCGCCGATGCAACGCTGACGTCAGGATGACGTCAGCATTTTTCGCGGCGCACGATGGACCATCTGAAGGATATTTTAGAAATTTCACAACAAGAGGCGCGCTCTGATTGGTTGAAGAATGCGGCGGTCTACGCAACACCGGGCTCGCGCACGGTCCACGGAGGGCAATTTGGGAATTCTGGCTGATCCAACGGGCGGTTTTCACTGAAAGCTTGATCGGATCGGCCGAAAGAAGGCGCTGATGGACGGCATCCGCAGCTTCCGATCGAGATCCAACGGTTGAGATTCATCCCGACGTAAAACTAAAGATCTGAAGGCTTATTTCTATGCGATCGGACAGCCCAGATTCGATCCAACGGCTGATATTAAATCCGACTTAATATGGGTTATTCTAAGGGGTTTTTGAGTGATTTTTGGACCGTTTGATCAAGATCTAACGGGCAGAATTACCCAGATCCTAATTTGAGTTATTTTGGAAGTCTAAAACCTAATTTTTGATGGATTTTGGGGGAAATCAAACTCTTATTCTATAAAAAACCAGTGTTGTCGTGAAAAAAGAAATCAAAGAGAGACAAAGAGAGACGGGGAGAAAGAGAGAGGGAGAAAAAGAGAGAAAGAAAGAGAGAGATAGAAAAAAAAAAAAGAAAAGTGATTTATGAGAAAATCAAAAAGGATTTTTGATTTTTTTTTGACGATCAAGACATCGATCAAGGAGCCTCTTCTTCTTCACCAAGTTCTCCACATCAAAAGCAGCAGACAATCAATTTTAGCAATCAAACAGTCTAATTTCTCTATGCTTTTTATTTTATTTGCTATTTTTGAACTTGTTATTATGAACTAAATTTTCTTTTACTAAGGCTAAGATGTAGCCACTCTTTTGATGCAATATTCAGTATGATTTATTTTTAAATTTTATTCATGAGGAGTATATAAATCTGATCTTAATGCTTTTAGATTACTGGCCATCTTCTAATTGATCTGATGAACATAGATGTTACGGACCAAGTACATCTATGTTAATGCTTCTTGATTATATACCTTGTATTATGAATCAAATTAGAATTCATATGCATGCGGAAATTTTAGTGCGCTTTGGACGCAGCGTATTTTAATTAGAGGGTTTCACAAAACCTAATGCATTAATATTTATTTAAATTACACCTGGACCAAAGGATAATTAATAAATATTAATAGTTTTGCTATGCCTGGACCAAAGGGTAGTGAATAAATTAGGAGACTCCACCGTCACATGAAATAAAATTAATCTAAAAATCTGAATATTGTATTGACTGAGTTGGTGAACCGATTGCCTTAGTAATCCATTTCTCTTGAATTTAAAATCCTAATAATTTACACTCTCTATTTAATTAAAAATTTTTAATTATTTTTTTATTTTCTTTAATTTTTTATTCTCATAAATCGATCTTCTAAATAAAGCATAGGAAAGAGCTTTTCAATACTTATTTTCCAATCCTCTACGGACGATACTCTACTCATTCACTTAATTACTTGATCGACTGGTGCACTTGCCATAGCTATAAATTAGCACGCATCAAATACATCAGAGATGCGAAGATGGTTGGGTAGCTTCGACTAATTGGCATTGTCATTGATCTTCTTAATTATCTCAAGGGGACCGATCTTGTGTTGGCTTAATTTGTTGTATTCTCCTACTGGATACCAATCCTTAGTCAAAATAGCCCACACATAGTCGCCGGCCTCAAAAGCTAGCTTTTTTCGATGCTTCTCCGTAGTCATTTTGTATTTAGCATTGTTGATTTCGATCTTTTCCTTGACTAAATTGCCCACTAAAAGTGATGGGAGTCAAATCTAAGACACTGCTTAGGTTCGATCCGTAGACGATCTGAAATGAGCTGTAGCCTATGGTCCAGTTTACTAAACGGTTGAAGGCGAACTCAACTTGCACCAAGCTTTGGGCATTCACCAATAAGACTCAATAAATTTCCTAGGCTCATGTTGACGGACTCAATCTGACCATTTGTTTGAGGTTGATATACTGAACTGAACTATAAGGTTGGGGCCAAATTTTTTCCACAAGCTCCTCTAGAAGTGGCTCATGAATTTTATATCTTGATCGAATGTAATGAACTTAGGCACTCCATAGAGATGCACAATTTTTTTGAAAAATAAGTGGACAACATTTGAGGCATCCATAGTTTTGCGATAGGCGATGAAGTAAGCCATCTTTGAAAACCGATCTACAACAACCAGTACTGAATCGCACTATCTCTGAGTCATGGGCAATCCTAATACGAAGTCCATACTGATCTCCTCCCATGGATGATTAGGAATACGTAAAGGGGTGTAAAGTCCAGCATTCGTCGCCGTTCCTTTTGATACTTGGCAATCCCAGCAACACTCCATATGTTTGGTCATGTCACGCTTCATCTTTGGCTAGTAATATTTGCTATAGATCAGCATGAGCATCTTGTCTCTTCCAAAGTGGCCTTCATCATGAAGCTCCTGTACAATCTTTTCCCACAAAGAGCAATTGGGAATACAGAGTTGCACACCTTGAAATAGAAATCCATCATGCAATTGATAATCAGATCGGTCATGAGAATGTACCTCCTATAAAATTCGATCAAAGTCTAGATTGCTAGTGTAGAGGTCCTTCAAGGTATCAAATCCGATCACCTCCACCCGAAGAACTCCCAACATCTTGGCTGTCCTACTCAACGCATCCGCCACTTGATTCTGAGCATCAGATTTATGCTTTAGAACAAAGTGGAACTCCTGCAATTCACCCACTTGACATGCCTACGGCTCAGCTTCTCTTGTCTATTGATGTATTTCAGGGCTTTATGGTCGGTGTATAAAATGAACTCCTGGACCAGGTAATGATGCCACTATCAAAGCACACTGATCATCGCATAGAACTTTACATCATAAGTTGAATAATTTAGCTTGGACCCAGATAATTTCTCGTTATGGAAGCAAATGGGCCACCCCTCTTGACTGAGAACTCCACCGACCCCAATAGAGGATCCACCACACTCCATCTCGAAGATTTTGGAGAAATTTGGAAGGGCAAGAACATCAGTAGAGGCAATCCTTCCTTTATCTCTTCGAAGGTAGCCCGCACCTCTGATGTCCCTCTGATGTCCACTGGAATCGCCTCCCTTTCATACAATCAGTCACTAGGGACATAATAGAAGAGAAACCTTGGATGAACCTACAGTAGAATGCCAGGGCATGGAAACTGCATACTTCGGTGATGCTACACGGTATCGACTAGTTTTGGATAGCCTGTACCTTGGATGGATTATCCCGTAGCCCCTCGAAAGAGACGATATAACCTAGAAAGGTCAGGCTATTCACCATGAAGCTGCACTTCTTGGGGTTGGCAAATAATTTCTCCTTCCTCTGAGTACTAAAAACCTCAAGATGCCACAGATGATCTTTCAGAGTAGGGCTGTAGATAAGAATATCATCAAAATAAACCACAACGAATTTACTGATATATGACTACAGCACATGGTTCATCAGCCTCATGAATGTGCTTGACACATTGGAAAGCCCGAATGGCATCACTAGCCATTCACACAAGCCCTCCCTTGTCTTGAAGGCTGTCTTCCACTCATCCCCAAGCCGAATGCGCAGTTGATGGTAGCCACTCTTCAGGTAATCTTAGTAAATACCTTGGCTCCAACAAGTTGATCAAGCATGTCGTCCAGCCTCAGAATCAAAAACTGATATTTGATGGTGATCCAATTGATAGCTCGGCTATCTATGCACATGCACAACAGACCATCCTTTGGAACCAGCAAAGTGGGCACCACACACGGACTCATACTCGGACGAATATATCCCTTGTCCAATAACTCCGGGACTTGCACTACAACTTCAGCCGAACTCATGCAGTACGTTAGCTTGTTTGGTAGACTTGCTCTAGGAGAAAGGTCAATGTGGTGCTGAATATCTCTTTTCAGGTAATCCTGCAGGCAAGTCTTCAATCAGCAAACTTCTTAAGGATAGAATGTACCAAGGATGGGATCTCTTGCTTAGCCAATTCGCCCTTTTCCACCATTGTAGCAAATAATAGGCCTCCATTGCCTCTTTCAAATAGGCATGCTTTGTTAGAAGATTGATACTGGTCTTTAATTTTAGCTTGGTAGGTCTTCTTCCTTCGTTGGCACTAGAGTGATCTTCTGATGATCCTTCCAGAACATATAAGTATTCTGGTGGCCATCATGTGTAACACTGTGGTCATATTGCCATGGCCTCCTTAGGAGTAGATGACAGGCATCCATGGCAACGACATTGCACCATCATTGTCAAAGTACTACCCGATAGAGAAAGATACAAGGCAGCAACTATCGATAACTACTTCACTTCCTTTCCGAAACCACGATAGCTTATAAGATCGAGGATGCCTCCTAAGAGATGATGTTTTCGCAGCTATCGCCATCGATGATCACTTTGCAAGCCATTCTGCAATGGTGCAGCAGATATGAAAAATATTAGTCCGCCTTTGGTCTTCTTTTTTTTCAATGAACAGACTTTCAAACTAGAGCCTCTTTGCTATCCCCAAAAAGCATGGAATCATCCTCTTCTTCATCCCTTTCATCATAGATCGGATCTAGTTCTTCCTCAAATGGTTCATCTCCCTCCTTTATCAACAACTATTTTTCGGGCCGTACAATAGGTTTTCTGTAGTCGTTCCGCATGTATCCAACCTCGCCATAATTGAAGTACCGCAGCACGGAAGTTTCCGCTGGGGTTGGCTTCGAGGGTTTCATATCTGCAAGATCATGAATAGGTTGTTAGGGACGGTATTGCGCCGTGTGACCCTCTGAAACATCGATGCTTGATTGCTTCTCAAGGGTGGATCTAATCTGAGAACAGGTCTTCCCTGCAACTGATCCTCAACAACCACGGCTTAATAGTATGCCTCCTTGACCGTCTATAGGGTGTGGAGCCTCAAGGCATCCTGGATCTACTGCCGTAGACCACCAAGATATCTCACGACCATCTGCTCGCTCTCCGCCAGGTATTCTTCAATGTATTCATCCACGGATCTGGAACCTTGCTAGAAATTTTGCAGGCGTTGGTATAGGGTTTGTGTGTAGTTGAAGGATAAAAATTGCTCTCCTAACGCCTTCTTCATCTCCTCCCAGTCCTGGATTTTGGGCTTGCTTCTACGCTCCCAGATTTTCTTCAATTGCTGCCGCCAAGCAAAAGCACATCCTGTTAATTTTTGAGTAACAAGCTCATCTTCTTATCGTCAGCTACCTCCTTGTATTCCAAGATGCGCTCCATCTAGTCCAACCAATCAAGGAACACCATTTGTAGACTACTCAAATATTCGGGCAGATCTACTCTGATGAAGTCGAACCAACAGGTAGATCGTTCAAAGGAATCACCATGACCTTCATGCCGATGAATCGAAATACCCCGGTGAAAGGGGTTCTCGAAATCTGAAGCATCTCCCATAGAACTGCGATCTTCTAATTCAGCCTCGAAACTTGCGTCCCAATGTTCTAACTGTGCAAGACGCGCGGTCAGATCCGTCACTTGTCTTCTCAAATATTTGAGTGCTCAATCATCAGATCCCATTCTCGTTGCATGATTTTATCATGGGCTGCTACCTGATTTATAGGTTGGTTCTTCTTGCGACCACTACCTGCCATCTAGGCTACAGGGAAGAGTCATTGCCAAGAAATCGTAAAGCTCTGATACCAACCAACGCAACCTATAGTGCAGCATTTTGTTGGGGAGAAGAAGACACGAAACTAGGATTTCACGACAAAAAGGAAGAAAAGAACTCTCTTCTAAGAAAATTAATTCAATAACTCGAAATCTAATTACAAAGTCGGTCTAAAGGCCATATTCATGGGAAAAAGCACTAACAGACTTAAACAAGGACTCAAAACACTAATCCTAATCAAAGTAGAAAAAACTAAAAGTTCTAACTTGATTAGGATCTTAGACACACCTGTTGACTAGTCAAATGATTGAATTAGACTTCGAAATGAGTTATAACGGCGAAGCACCAAACCTTAGGGCTCGAAAAGAGCTTTCCGAATTGGCATCATAATAGAAATTCTGACATTGGATGAGAAAGTTATAGCCATTCTAGCTCGACAGCGTCAGAACCCTACAGGAGCTGGTGCAGCCAAGTCGATTTTGCACCCTTTCGGGTCCGATCCCTCAAATCCATGTATCTAACTGCTATGATGTCTACGTCAAACTTGCATATGTAGAAAGAGATCAATGATAGATTAGTAGCTATTTAATCAATTTTAGACAAGAAAATTACTGATCTACTTAGTGATATTACACCACAACTATGATTAGAAGTAGAATAAGAAACAATCATGGGAGAAGATGGATTTTGCAAAGTATCCTGAGAACATAAATGATAATTATAAGTAGAGACCTAAATGGGCCTTATAGGGCAGAGTAGTATAGGATATGAGAATACATGGTGGATTCAACTTCGGGGATAGGAATATAATGGAGGATCAATTGTTCAGTTTGCAATAGCTTATAATCTAGCAATTGCAAACACATTTTAAGAAGAGAGATGAATATTAATAACCTATATGATTAGATCACATTTGTCACAAATAAATTATTTTTTCTCGAGAGGAGAATGATCAACCTGCAAAGAGTAAGGTGATACCGAGACAAAGCTTAATCACTAGGGCGAAAGCTAGGCTAGAAAAATTTTCTAGGGATAATTTCTTATTGTTCGAACCTGACCTGGAAAAACCTTTTAAGCTTTGGCTGAACCTAGGCCTATAAAATTTTTCCAAGCTCTAGACCTATCTTAAGCTTAGCTCAAACTTTGTCTGCCTCAAAGCCTAATCAAGCTGGCACAAATCTAAATGCAACTCTCTTTGGCACAAAATGAGGGATAAAACGCAAGGGGAGAGAGATTGAAAGTCAATAGAGAGTGAGAAAAATGAAAGAGGATAGAGATTAGGAGGGACAAAGTGAAAAGAGAGAGACCGTAAGAGAGATCGAGAGGGGAGAGAGATAGGGAGAGGAGAGATTGAGAGATCAAAGAGAGATAAGGGGGCCACCGACAATAGGGACGGAGAGAGGAGAGATGAACGGTCAAATTGAAAGAGTGTGCGGGCTTTAGGTTGCGTCCAAGCCGAGTTCAAGCCCAGATAAGGCTAGACACAAACCTACCCAAATATCTATTCATACTTGAATTTTAGACCTAAGGACCGCATGTTTCTCAAACCAAGCCCAAGGTAGACCAAATACCAGTTCAACTCGAGGGGCCTTGGGCTGATCCAAGCCTTTTTTTCAGCCCGATTAACCACATAATGTATGATACTAAACTTAGATATATGTAACAAGTGTAAGTAGAAAAGATATTAATAAATATCAAAAATAATATGATGGAATTTAAAAGAAAAAATGTTATATCTTTCAGCAAGCAGCTATTAAAGGAGGGATATTACAGCTTAAGTACTAAACCAAATAAAATATGGGATCAAAAGACAGACTACTTTAAGAGGTTAGTAAAGATGTTCTAGGAGAGTAAAAGGGAAAAAGATAAATAAAACATATTTGATGAGATAAAGGAGGCAATTAAGATAAAACAGATTTGCTTTAAACAATGGCTGAGAACAAAGCATGATAAGGACTTCATGGGATACAAGGAGGCTATGTAAGGTGCAAAGAGGCTCATAAAACTAAATATATAGCATATAATTATTTATATAATATATTGGGTTTAAAAGGAGATAATGAGAGTCAAAAAATAAATATAGTTAAAGAGAGGGTATCTATAAATATTGATCAAGTTAGATGCATTAAGACAAGGATGCATTAAGACAAAGCATTGCAGATATAGGTGAACAATGAGAAAATCACTGAAAGTTAGATTTATTATTCCAAAAATTGTAAAGTAAGGATTCTACAAAGAAATCTTTGTCAAAACTGTACACTTAGGGAGGAGTCAAGGTTCTATCCATACAATCATAAAAATGAAGTGGAGATAGCTTCCGAAAAATGTGAAATGGTGAGGCATTAGAGCTAGACAAAGTACCTATAAAAGTTTGGAAGATTATGGGAGATATTGGAGGTTTGTCTTTAGCATGCTTCCAACAAGCTTGCATAACTTGTATTCTAGTTGTTGGGGGTAAAACGGCCCCCGCCGAAGTTCTTGCCCAAAGTTCTTAATTGCCGACCTCCTCCCTGTTGGGATTTGTCGATCTCCTCAGTGACGAGTTCATGCTGCAGAACCTCCAGAAGGCGCACGGAAGTTCGACGAGGCGATACGATCTTGAACGGTAAACGAGAATTATTGCTATTCTGACCTTGTCTTTTGGCTAAAAATGAATAACAAGATAAGGATCCAGTCGCACGCCCCCCGGACAACCTCCTCCATCCACATGCCCCCCGAATGACCTCCTCCAATCACACTTATCCGAACGATCTCCTTCCGGATGATCTCGTCCGATCGAACTCACTATGAACGAACTTCTCTCAATCGCCAGGCGAGCTCCCTTCGATCGACCTCCTTCCAGTTGCCTGGAAGGACCTTGTCGTCCACATGAATCCGACTACCAACTCAATATAGACTAACCCACATGCGGGCGATCTTAAAGGAGTCCGAACTTCTCTGGAACTTTGGGACTTGATGCTCTTCACCGCCCGCAGCCACTCCATCCGAACTTCGATTATTAATACTCGACGAACTGGCAAGTCACGACAACGAACACCACTCTCGGCTGGCACGTCACGACAATGGACACTATCCTCCGTAACAAACTTTACGTGACTCCAAACGGCCCACTACCAGGAGGTTGCGGCTGTCACCATCAGTTTGTTACAAGCTCCGCCTATATAAAAGACCCTCCAGATGCGTTTTCTCCCTAAGCTTTCTTCTCCCACCCATTACTCTGCCTCTTTTTCTCCTGAGCACTCTATTCCAATTGGCCAAAAAATTAACTTGAGCATCGGAAGATCCTATCCAGCCATCCACCTCCAATTTGGATTTTATTTTGCAGATCCCGTCGACGGCTTCATCTTCTCCACTCCAGCAATCTCCAGCATCCTCACAAATTTCCACACCAACAGGATTAGCGCCAGAGGAAGGAATCTTTGAGCTCTTGTTCTAAAAGGAGTGTTCAATCGATTTTGTTTACCTTCTTTTGATTCTTCAGAATCCATCTCTATTTGATCGCTTGTTGCTCCAAAAATGCCTCCGAAGAAGACAACCACCCGACGGTCCACTGCATCCACCACCAGATCTGAGCCGGATCCGCCCGTTCCGCCCCCGTCATCCGCTCTTCAACCTGCTCCACCAGCAGCCATGGTGGATCTGGAGCAGTTCAATCTGCTGATGTAGCATATTCAAGGCCTCACCAAAATGGTGTAGGCTATACAACAGCCTCCGACGGCGGCCCGATCGGAAAACCCCCAGTCAAAGCTTCAGGAGCCGACGCCAAGAAGGGCAACCTGGGTCAGCAGACCCGTCGCATCCGAAAAAGGAAAGCAGAGGGCAGGGAGCCCATGTTCCGATCATGATTCTTCTCTAGAAGAAACTTTTCCCATCTACAGTCGACGGCCTTCTGAGATCCATAGTCGAGATAATACTCTCGACCAAAAACTTCAAGACATGAACCGACGGATTGAGGAGCTCCGCCATGCTACCTCAACTCACCATGATGATATTTGCACCAATCCTCTTTTTTTTGTCAAAATCATGCAAGAATCTATCCCGCCGAACTTCAAGCTCCCCCAGTTCGAGACCTACGACGGGATCTCTGATCCAGTCGATCACCTTCCGAACAATGATTCTACTTCATGACGCGCCGGACGCCATCCTGTGCCGAGCTTTTCCATTCACTTTGAAAGCAATAGCGAGAAACTGATACTTGAGCCTCAAGCCAGGTGCGATCTTCTATTTTGACAAAATGAGCCATCAGTTTGCGGCTTATTTCATAAGCAGCCGACATTCAAGACGAGGTTTGGATTCCCTCATCAACATAAAACAGAAAGAGGAAGAGTCCATCCGAGCTTACGTCAGCTGCTTTAACATTGCCACATTGGAGGTCCGGAACTTGGATCAATCTATAGCCATGGCCGCACTGAAAGACGGCCTTCAGAAGAACGATCTTCTATCTTCCATGAAAAAGTACCCTAGAAATTTTGTTGATATGTTAGCCCGAGCTGAAGGTTACGTCCGGACAAAGGAGGCCTTCAAACTGAAGGATGATGAGGCCGCAAAAGAGCGAAAAATGGGTGAACCCAACCAGCTCGTACCTAAAAGAAAGCCGAGTGAAGCACGACCGCGCTTCCGAAATCCTCCCGAGCGCAGACGAGCCCAAACTCCTCGAGCTCGTCAATAGGAAAGTCCGGATCGAAGGATCCAATGGAACTCCCCTCCCAGAAGATTCAACTATGCTCCCTTGAACACCTCCAAAACTCAAGTGCTAATGGAGATAAGAAAGCAGCTGGTGGAGCCTGGGAAGCTACGGACTCATCCGACCAAGTGCAACCCCAACAAGTACTGCCTCTACCATTGTGACCATGATCACGATACTGAAGAATGTATCCAGCTTCAGGATCAGATCGAGACGCTGATCAGAAGAAGTCAGCTGGATCGATTCATCAGGCGCCAGCCAAAAAGAAGAGAAGATTGTCCAAGAGCCCCGCTGCAACCTGAACCACCTCAGCAAGACGAGCCCCAAGAAGATCGGCCCCCTCTTGGAGTCATCAACACCATCGCTAGGGGACATCAACAAAGGGAGGCCAGCGAGTCAGTAGAGCTGGCGAAGAGGCAGCAGACCGAAGAAACCATCACCTTCACTGAAGAAGATGCCCAGGGAGTTCAGCTCCCGCACAATGATGCGGTTGTAGTTACTTTAAATATTGTTGATTATGATGTACGCCATATTTTAATTGATAATGGAAGCTCTGCTAATGTCTTGTTTTATAATGCTTTTTCCAAAATGTCCATATCTGATGATAGGATGGATCCAATGAATTTTTCATTGGTAGGATTCATAGGTAATGCAGTGCCAGTGAAAGAAATAATAATAATAACATTGCTTGTCGTAGCCGGTTGGTACCCAAAGCGATCTACGACACAAGTTGAATTTTTAGTCAAAACCCTCTCTGCCTTCAATGCGATCCCTAGCCAACCCGGTTTGAGTGCACTTCGGACTGTAGTTTCCACTTACTATATGAAAATGAAGTTTCCAACTAGGTATGAGTCGAAGAGGTCAGAGGAGATCAAGCACTAGCTCGACACTGCTACAGTATTGCTTTACATAGAGGAAGACAAGCAGACCTTTGTCCGATGGACGGACTTGACACTCGTGATGATCTATCTGAAGAAAGAGAACCCATCGATGACCTTGAGGAGATCCCTCTGAATGATGGGAATAAAGAACATACTGTGCAGATCGGTTCAAATCTAAAAGGAGAAGTTAGAAAGCAGCTCGTCACCTTCTTACAAAGGAATGCTGATGTCTTCGTCTGGATGCCTGCAGACATGCCCGGAATCAATGCAGAAGTCATAGAGCACTACCTAGGCGTAGATCTTAGGCGACGATCGATGAAGCAGAAGAAACGCAGCTTTGCACCAGAGGCAGAAGGCGATAATGGATGAAGTCGACAAACTCCTTAAAACAGAATTCATTCGAGAAGTGCTTTACCCAGACTAGATTGCAAATGTTGTCCTGGTTAAAAAGATAAATAGCAAGTGGAGGATGTGAATAGACTTCACAGATTTAAACACAGTCTGCCCGAAAGACAGCCACCCTCTGCCCAGGATCGACCAGCTGGTGGACGTGACTTTGGACCATGAGCTTCTCACTTTCATGGATGCTTTCTCCGATTATAATCAAATCTGGATGGCACCAGAGGATGAGGAAAAGACTGCTTTTATTACTGACCGTAATCTTTATTATTGTAGGATCATACTGTTTGAACTTAAAAATGCAGGTACAACAGACCAACGCCTAGTAAATAAAATTTTTAAGGGGCCGCAACATGAAGGGGTATGTAAATGATATGCCGATCAAAAGCCAATCTTCGCCAAATCACATCACCGATCTTGAGGAGAACTTCAGTACCCTCCGGAAGTACAACATAAAGTTGAATTCCATGAAATGCGCTTTCGGAGTAACCTCGGAGAAGTTCTTGGGATTCATGGTATCAAGCCACGGCATCGAAGCCAACCCAAAGAAGATCAAAGCCATCAAAGAAATGACTGCCCTAAAAATAATAAAGTTCAATGCCTCACGGGCAAGGTGGCAGTCCTGAACCGCTTCGTGTCAAGGTCGACGGAGCACTGCATGCCTTTCTTCCAAGTATTCAAGCAGCCCAAGAACTTCAACGGGACTCCCGACTGCCAACAGGCTCTTGAAGAATTAAAGAGCTATCTGAGCTCACCTCCACTGCTTGCCAAACCTAAACCTGAAGAAGAATTATTCCTGTACCTTGCTGTATCTTCTGTAGCTGTCGGGGCCATACTGGTTAGAGAAGAAGCGAAAATTCAAAAGTCGATCTACTATATAAGCAGTCTTGAGGGATGCAGAAACAAGATATACCAAATTAGAAAAGCTAACATATGCCTTGTTGGTTACAGCCGGAAAGCTCCGGCCTTACTTCCAAGGGCACACCATTACACTCCTCACCGATCAACCTATTGATGCGTGCTAATTTATAGCTATGGCAAGTGCACCAGTCGATCAAGTAATAAAGTGAATGAGTAGAGTATCGTCCCTAGAGGATTGGAAAACAAGTACTGAAAAGTTCTTTCCTATGCTTTATTTAGAAGATCGATTTATAAGAATAAGAAATTAAAAAAAATAAAAAAAATAATTAAAAGTTTTTAATTAAATAGAGTGTAAATTATTAGGGTTTTAAATTCAAGAGCAATGGATTACTAAGGCAATCGGTTCACCAACTCAGTCAATACAATATTCAGATTTTTAGATTAATTTTATTTCATGTGATGGAGTCTCCTAATTTATTCACTACCCTTTGGTCCAGGCATAGCAAAACTATTAATATTTATTAATTATCCTTTGGTCCAGGTGTAATTTAAATAAATATTAATGCATTAGAGTTTTGTGAAACCCTCTAATTAAAATAAAATACGCTGCGTCCAAAGCGCACTAAAATTCCCGCATGCATATGAATTCTAATTTGATTCATAATACAAGGTATATAATCAAGAAGCATTAACATAGATGTACTTGGTCCGTAACATCTATGTTCATCAGATCAATTAGAAGATGGCCAGTAATCTAAAAGCATTAAGATCAGATTTATATACTCCTCATGAATAAAATTTAAAAATAAATCACACTGAATATTGCATCAAAAGAGTGGCTACACCTTAGCCTTAGTAAAAGAAAATTTAGTTCATGATAACAAGTTCAAAAACAATAAATAAAATAAAAAGCATAGAAGAAATTAGACTGTTTGATTGCTGAAATTGATTGTCTGTTGCTCTTGATGTGGAGAACTTGGTGAAGAAGAAGATGCTCCTTGATGATGTCTTGATTGTCGAAAAAAAATCAAAAACCCCATTTTTAATTTCTCACAAATCACTCTTCTCTTTCTACCTCTCTCCTCTATCTTTCTCTTTGTTTCTCCCTCTCTTCTTTCTCCCCGTCTCTCTCTTTGTTTTTTTTTTTTTCTAACTCTCTCCCTTTCTTCTCTTCTCTTTTTTTACTTTCACGGCAACAGGATTTTTATAGGATAAAGAGTTTGATTTTCCCCCAAAATCCATTAAAAACTAGGTTTAAGACTCCCAAAACAACTCAAATTAAGATCTGGGTAATTCTGCCCGTTAGATGTTGATCAAATGGTCCAAAAACCACTCAAAAATCCCTTAAAATAACCCAGATCAAGTCGGATTTAATATCAGCCATTGGATCAACCGTTGGATCGAATCTGGGACCGTCCGATCGCACAGAAAGAAGGCCTTCTGATCCTTTAGTTTAACGTCGAGATGAATCTCAGCCGTTGGATCTCGATCGAGAGCTGCGGATGCCGTCCATCAGCGCCTTTCGTTTCGGACCGTCCGATCAAGTTTCAGTGAAAACCGCCCGTTGGATCAAGCCAGAATTCTCAAATTGCCCTCCGTGGACCATGTGCGAGCCCGGTGTTGCATGGACCGCCGCGTTCTTCAGCCAATCGGAGCTTTATGCTATGAAATTTCTGAAATTGCCCTTCAGATGGTCCACCATGCGCCGCGTAAAAAATGCTGACGTCATCCTGATGTCAGCGTTGCATCGGTGGATTGGTCTGATGTTGCGATCGAACCGGGCCGGGCTGAACCGATTTTTTGAATCGAACCGATTTTTTTTTTTTGAAATTCAATTTCTGGGCTCGTTTGAAGTCCGTTTTGCCTGAAATTTATTTCATCTGAACCAGAAAAATAAGATCTTCACATTGGTGGCCTTCTTTCCTACATAAGATTAATAAAAATATCAATTTTCTAAAGAAATAAATTAATTTATTTTATAATTTAATACTTTTATTAGTATATTTTTACCACTTATCACACCCCCCAACTTAGTCATTGCTAGTCCCTTAGCAATGTTTTATTTAATACCATGTTTCAATAAGATTATCCATCACAAAGATAAAATCTAGGATTAAAGGTCAAAAAGTTTAGAAAATACTGCTAACTAAGCATTGAGCTTCAGAAGCAAATTTTTCAGTCAATATAATTAAAAACTTTCTTAGAGTACATCAAAGATCTATAGCACTTATGTTCGTGATGACTAACTTTAGCATTTTCAGTATTAAATTAAAAGAATAAAAGTATCTTCTCTTATCACCTATTTTGGTCAATTTTCTATACATTCTCAATTTTATACTCATGAATTAAGGTAGCTTTCACACTGCCTTTTCACACTTTTTTTTTTTCTTTTTTTTTTTTTTTTTTTTTGTGCTGAGCATCCTGGCCTTTCCCTTTCACCATTTTACGTGAATTTCCACACTTGACCTAGGTGTAGAGACCCAAGTTACTAGGCTTTGGGCAATCCACATATACTCTATCTTTTGCACTTTATTTTTAGGCAGGTAGCTCTTTCCTTAAATTCAAGTTTCTTTGATTAGAATGTATATTAATTACCAATTTTTAGTGATAATTGAATCCTCAGTTGGTCTTATAATCAATACCTACTTTGCCTTGTTAGTGTGCATGTGCAATTAGAAGTGCTAATAGTCTTTTAATGACCTAAGTAGGCTGCTAAAAGTTGACCAACTAATCTACTTCTTTAACTCGTTACATTCATTAGCAAATAATTCTATCTTTTATCACTTATCCAGTCTATCTTGCTCAAGATTTTCTTCTTGACACATGATTTTTTTTTTTTTAACTTATTCTACATTATCTTAAAGGAGAAAGAAAAATAAAGGGTGCAATAAAGGATAGGAAGGAATACACCTGATTTGGTTCAGTCTGGTTCTTTGGAGCTTTGAAATTTTGCTTGAGCTCTCATTGATTTTTCTGCAAAATTGAAAATACACACCAGAGCAGTAAAAGAGCAACAACAAATTACTGAAAAATAAAAGAAAAGAAAAATGATCAAAACTAAAAAGAAAAGAAACAACCTATCTAGTAGTTCTGATTTATAGTCTTCAGCTTGACTTTCTTTGAGTTCTAAAGTGGATCAATCTGGTGCCACTTCAATTGGAATACTTTCATGTTTGGATCGAGTCCTCTTTCAATTTGACATTATTGCTCGCTTTTATAGTCTCAAACCTATTTTCTACAGAATTCTCATATAATGGATTGTCAATAATATCAATTAGAAAATAAGTTTGATTATCATCAGTTTGTTTAGTATCTTTGAAAACATTAAAAGTAACTTGTTCATCTTGGACTCTAAGAATTAATTTTCCTTGTTGAACATCTATTAAAGCTCCTCCAGTAGCTAAAAAGGGTCTCCCTAAAATAAGGGGTACATCATAATCTTCTTTCATATCAAGAACAATAAAATCAATAGGAAAAATAAACTTGTTTACCTTTACCAAGACATCCTCCACTATACCTCTTGGATATTTAATGGATCTATCGGCTAATTGAAGAGTAATAGTGGTAGGCTTTGGTTCTCCTAGACCCAGCTTTCTGAAAATAGAAAAAGGCATGAGATTAATGCTTGCTCCTAAATCACATAAAACTTTATCAAAACTACAATCACCAATAATGCAAGGGGATAGTAAAACTCCCTGGATCTTTTAGCTTCTATGGTAATTTATTTTGAAGTATTGCTGAGCATTCTTCATTCAAATTTATTCTCTCATGCTCCTTCAGCTTTTTCTTATTTGTTAAGGATTTCTTTGAGAAACTTGGCATACCTGGGCATTTGAGTAATAGCATCTACAAAAGGAATATTAATATGTAAATTCTTTAAAATTTTGAAAAAGTTAGAAAATTCCTTATCTAGATGCTGTATTTGTCTCTCTGGGAATGGTAGTGGCGGCACGTAGGGCTTCACATTTGGATCAGCAAATCGTATACCTGGAGACCATCCATCTACTGGTTGTTTTGGTGACTGACGAATTTTGAGTTGATGGTTCCTTATTTGTAGTTGGCTCTTCAGTCTCTTTCTTCTGATGTGGCTCCTCCAGCTTTGTACCACTTCTTAGGGTGATAGCATTGACTTGCTCCCTTGGATTGATCTCCATGTTGCTGGGCAAGGATCCCTGAGGTCTCTCAGAGATTATTTTAGCCATTTGACCTATTTGCATCTCCAAGTTTTCGAATTGCTGCTGTTTGGTCCTGCCTAAGTTTGGCTTCCAAATTTTTTATAGTTGCTTCTTGGTTTTGCATAAATTTGACCATCAGCTCTTCCATGTTGGACTTCTTTTCAGGTACTTGGAATCCCGGGGGTGGCTGTTGTGCTGCATTTTGATTGCTCCATGAGAAATTTGGGTGCTGCCTCCACCCTTGATTGTATGTGTTGGAGTAGGGATTATTTTGTTGCGGCCTGAAAAAATTACCAATATAATTAGCTGTATCAGTTGTTTTAGCAAAAGGATTACCTGTCTGGCAATTGCTCGTATCGTGTCCTCCTCCACACAGGTCATAAGTAATGCTCTGAATATGCATAGCTGTTCCCTTTAAGTTGTTGACTTCGGCTCTAAGGGCTGCAATTTCAGCTAGTAAGGTTGGCACGCAATCTACTCCCTGCACAGCTGCTAGTCTTTTTGGCATCATATGCATTCTGTCTGCCATTGATAGCTATTTGATGCCATCTCATCGATCAGATCGAAAGGCTTCTTCCTCCATTTTTCGATTAATGGTTCCTCCTGCTGCTGCATCAATCATAGAATCGATTAGTAGGAGATAAACCATTATAGAAAGTTTGTACCTGAAGCCATACGGGTAGTTGATGATGTGGACATCTCCTCAGCAATTTCCTTGAAATGCTCCCAAGCCTCATATAGTGTCTCCATGTCCATCTGCATAAAAGAAGTGATATCGTTGCGCATCTTGGCAGTCTTTAGAAGGTGGAAAGTACTTGGCTAAGAATTTTTGGGCTAGGACATCTCAAGTTGTGATAGAACCTGCAGGAAGAGAATGAAGCCAACTTTTAGCTTTGTCCCGTAAAGAGAAAGGAAATAACCTTAATCTAATAGCATCATCCGACACCCCATTAATTTTAAAAGTATCACAAAGTTCAAGAAAGTTAGAAAAGAAATCATCATGCACGTGTCCACTGAATTATAGTTGATTGAATCATCTGGATCATCGTCGATTTTATTTCGAAGTTGTTTGCTCGTACAGGCGGTCTCCTGATGCTCGAAGCTGCATCGGCTATAGATGGTGTGATGTAATCATTTAATGGACGATGTACTAGTCGAATAGCTTCATGCTGTCCTTCAGTCGCCATATCCAATCCTAGATTGATGTCGTTAGGATCTTCAGCTGCCATGTTTCTCTCTTGTTGTAGTCTTCTAATAGTTCCTTTCAATTTCTGGATCTAAAGGTAGTAAGTTACTATGTCCAGTACGTGTCATGCACTGAATAATTTTTTTTAAAAAAATTTTTAATAATAAAAATTAAAAATAAATTTTTAAAGTAAAGCTAGGATCAAAATTTTCAATATTATTTTAGACACAATCCCGGCAACGGCGCCAAAAACTTGATGCGTGCTAATTTATAGCTATGGCAAGTGCACCAGTCGATCAAGTAATAAAGTGAATGAGTAGAGTATCGTCCCTAGAGGATTGGAAAATAAGTACTGAAAAGCTCTTTCCTATGCTTTATTTAGAAGATCGATTTATGAGAATAAGAAATTAAAAAAAATAAAAAAAATAATTAAAAATTTTTAATTAAATAGAGAGAGTGTAAATTATTAGGGTTTTAAATTCAAGAGCAATGGATTACTAAGGCAATCAGTTCACCAACTCAGTCAATACAATATTCAGATTTTTAGATTAATTTTATTTCATGTGACGGTGGAGTCTCCTAATTTATTCACTACCCTTTGGTCCAGGCATAGCAAAACTATTAATATTTATTAATTATCCTTTGGTCCAGGTGTAATTTAAATAAATATTAATGCATTAGGTTTTGTGAAACCCTCTAATTAAAATACGCTGCGTCCAAAGCGCACTAAAATTTCCGCATGCATATGAATTCTAATTTGATTCATAATACAAGGTATATAATCAAGAAGCATTAACATAGATGTACTTGGTCCGTAACATCTATGTTCATCAGATCAATTAGAAGATGGCCAGTAATCTAAAAGCATTAAGATCAGATTTATATACTCCTCATGAATAAAATTTAAAAATAAATCACACTAAATATTGCATCAAAAGAGTGGCTACACCTTAGCCTTAGTAAAAGAAAATTTAGTTCATGGTAAGAAATTCAAAAACAACAAATAAAATAAAAAGCATGAAGAAATTAGACTGTTTGATTGCTGAAATTGATTCTCCTGCTCTTGATGTGGAGAATTTGGAGAAGAAGAGGCTCCTTGATGTCTTGATCGTTGAAGAAAAATAAAAAAAACCCTTTTAATTTTCTCACAAATCACTTTTCTTTTATCTCTCTCCTCTCTCTTTCTCCCTCTCTCTTTTTCTCCCCGTCTCTCTCTGTCTCTCTCTTTCTTTCTTTCTTTTTTATTTCACGGCAACAGGCTTTTTTATAGGTAAAGAATTTGATTTCCCCTCAAATTCCATCAAAAACTAGGTTTAAGACTCCCAAAACAACTCAAATTAAGATCTGGGTAATTCTGACCGTTGGATGGTGATCAAACGATCCAAAAACCATTCAAAAATCCCTTAAAATAACCCAGATCAAGTCGGATTTAATCTCAGCCGTTGGATCGACCGTTGGATCGAATCTAGACCGTCCGATCGCGTTGAAATAAGCCTTTAGACCTTTAGTCTTATGTCAGGATGAATCTCGGCCGTTGGATCTCGACCGGGAGCTGCGGATGCCGTCCATCAGCGCCTTCTTCTCGTCCGTCCGATCAAGCTTCAGTGAAAACCGCCCGTTGGATCAGCCAGAATTCCCAAATTGCCCTCCGTGGACCGTGCGCGAGCCCGGTGTTGCGTGGACCGCCGCGTTCTTCAGCCAATCAGCGCGCGCTTTATGCTATGAAATTCCCGAATTGCCCTTCAGATGGTCCATCATGCGCCGCGAAAAATGCTGACGTCAGCATTGCGTCGATTTTTTTTTTTTTTTTGAAATTCGATTTTGGGCTCGTTTGAAGTCCGTTTTGCCTGAAATTTTTTTCATCTGAACCAGAAAAATGAGATCTTCACATTGGTGGCCTTCTTTCCTGCATAAGATTAATAAAAGTATCAATTTCTAATAAAATAGATTAATTTATTTTATAATTTAATACTTTTATTAGTATATTTTTACCACTTATCACCTATCAAGGCAGTTCTTCATCGACCCGATACCTCTGGCAAAGTGGCAAAGTGGGCGATTGAGCTAATCGAATTCAACATCCATTTTCAAGCTCGGTCATCCATTAAAGCTCAGATATTGTCCGATTTCATAGTGGAGTGCACTATACCGGAGGAAACTGAACTAGAGCATCAAGAAGCTTTTATCCTTGGCTCCCTAGAAGAGAAGGCCGATCTCCATGAAAACTTCTAGGCACTGTATGTGAACGGTTCATCCAATGCTTCTGGAGCAGGAGCGGGTTTGATTCTCATTAATCCAAAAGGAGTTGTGGCAGAGTACGCATTACGCTTTGACTTCCCCGCCACTAACAATGGGGCGAAGTATGAAGCCCTACTTGCAGGACTGAGGATAGCCACGGAACTGGGAGTGCAACATTTGAAGATCTACAGTGACTCATAACTGGTGGAGGGACAAGTTAATAACTCCTTTGAAACCCGGAAGGAAAGTATGAAAAAGTACTTAGAAAAGGTGAAGAGCTTAAGTTCGGCCTTTGACAATTTCGACATTCAGCAGATCCATAGGGCGGAGAACACCAGAGCCGACCTTCTTTCTAAGCTAGCCACCTTATCCCCAAAAGAATTACCAAAAAAAGTACTTTTTAAGATCCTGCAACGCCCGAGTTCGGAAGACCCTTAAGCGGTAATGCAAGTTAATCATAAGCCCAGCTGGATCGACCCATTGATAGCATATCTCAAGAAAGGAACTCTTCCCTGAGATCACAAAGAAGCTCAGAAGTTAAGAAATCAAGCTTCCCGTTATATTTTGTATGAAAGCAAGTTATATAAGAGGTCGTACTCCTTACCACTCCTCAAGTGTCTCCGACCTTCAGAAGCTAGCTATGCCTTGAGGGAAGTTCATAAGAAAATTTGCAGAAATCATCTGGGAGCGAGATCTTTATCATACAAGTTGCTTCGTCAAGGATATTATTGGCCGACAATGCATCAAGATGCAGTGAATTATGTAAGAAAGTGCGATAGGTGTCAAAGAAACGCGAACATTCAGAGACAGCCGGCTTCACAGCTCACACCGTTAAGTGCCCCTGGCCGTTTGCACAGTGGGTGATGGATATACTCGAACCTTTCTCCATGGCATCTGGGCAGCGAAAGTTTCTGCTAGTGGCAGCGGATTATTTCACTAAGTTGATCGAAGCCTAACTCCTAGCAAAAATCACTGAAGCTAAAGTGCAAGACTTCGTTTGGAAGTCGATTGTTTGCAGGTTTGATCTACCTCGGACACTGATCACTGATAACGGGTGCCAGTTCGTAGGTATGAAGTTCGCTGAGTTTTGCGAAGGTCTGAACATATCTCACCATTTCACGTCAATGGCTCATCCGCAAGCGAATGGTGAGCAAAAGTGACTAATAGAACTTTGCTTCAAGGGATAAAAGCCAGGCTTGAAAGAGCAAGAGAGACCTGGATGGATGAACTCTCATGTGCTCTGGGCTTACCGAACTACTCAAAGATTATCTACTGGAGAAACACTCTTTGCACTGACCTTCGGGACAGAGGCGGTTATCCCGGTCGAACTTGAACTTCCCTCAACACGAGTAGAGGCCTTCAATGAACAAGACAACTCGCAAGACCTCAAAGCTAACCTTGATTTACTGAAAGAAAAGAGAGAAGGCCCAAATCTAAATGGCAGCTTACAAGCAAAGAATAGCCCGCTACTATAATTCAAGGGTCAGAAGCAAAACCTTCATAATAGAGGATCTCGTACTTCGACAAGCGAATGTTTTCCAGCCACAAAATCAAGGAAAGCTCGTTCCGAACTGGGAAGATCCTTACGAGGTGGTGGAAACCATCCGACCAAGAACATACAATCTAAAAGAACTCGAAGAATCTACGCTTCCACGGCCTTGGAATTTGGAAAATCTGTGAATGTACTACCAGTAATCCAACCCTAATAAAATTCTTTTATTTCAATATTTTTATTTTTTGGCACAATCTTGTGATGATAGGGAATGACCCAATCGAACTTCGCCAATAAACAAAGCAGAAGAAAAGAAGGCCAACCATGTTAGGAATAGGAGAACCTCGTCCTGACATGGATGATGAAGACCTCCGATTATTTAAGACAAGAGGGGAGGCCCTTTCAACGGCCCTTTTGTGCCCCTATGCCTTTGTCAGGGATAGAAGGACCTCGGCCTGACAAAGGAAGGCCAAACCCATCAGGAACAGGAGGAGAACCTCGTCCTGATCAGAGGACAAGAAGGCCAACCGTGTCAGAAATAGGAGGAGAACCTCGTCCTGACACGGATGATGAAGACCTCCGATTATTTAAGACAGGAGGGGAGAAGCCCTTTCAACGATCCTTTTGTGTCCCTATGCCCTTTTTAGGGATAGAAGGATTCCTATCCCTGATAAAGAAAGGCCAACCTCATCAGAAACATGAGGAGAACCTCATCCTGACAGGAGGACAAGAAGGCCAACCATGTCAGGAACAGAAGAAGAACCTCGTCCTGTCATGGATGATGAAAACCTCCGATTATTTAAGATAGAAGTTGGAGAGAGGCCCTTTCAACGGCCCTTCTGTGTTCCTATGCCTTTATCAGGGACAGGAGGACCTCGTCCTAACAAAGGAAGACCAACCCCATCAGAAACAGGAGAACCTCGTCCTGACAGGAAGAAAGGAAGGCCAACCGTGTCAGGAACAAGAGGAGAACCTCATCTTAACACGGATGATGAAGACCTCCAATTATTTAAGACAAGAGAGAAGCCCTTTCAACGATCCTTTTGTGCCCCTATGCCTTTGTCAAGGACAGGAGGACCTCGTTCTGATAAAGGAAGGCCAATCCCGTCAGGAACAGAAGGAGAATCTCGTCCTGATAGGAAGAAAGGAAGGCCAACCATGTCAGGAACAGGAGAACCTTGTCCTGACACGGATAATGAAGACCTCCAGTTACTTAAGACAGGAAGAAGAGAGAGGCCCTTTCAACGATCCTTTTGTGCCCCTATGCCTTTGTCAAGAACAGGAGGACCTCATCCTTACAAAAAAATGCCAATCCCGTCAGAAACAGAAGGAGAACATCTTCCTGACAGGAGGACAAAAAGGCCAATCATGTCAGGAACAGGAGGAAAACCTCGTCCTGACACGAATGATGAAGACCTCCGATTATTTAAGACATGAGGATAGAGGCCCTTTCAATGATCCTTTTGTGCCCCTATGCCTTTGTCAGAAATAGGAGGACCTCGTCCTGACACGTAAGAGGACCTCCGGTTATGTGAGACAAAGAAAGAACGAGAAAAATGAAGAGGTTAACAAACATTGAACCCAAGTAGAACAAAAAGACAATTGAAGAAAGCATGGCTTCATTAAAGATGAAGTTGGTTACAAAACAAGGGTCTGCAAGACCGGTTACAAAAAGAAAAAAAAAGAAAAAGAACCGAAATTCTAAGAAGGATTAGATTCCTCGAACTTCAGACTGCTAGGCGTCACCAAGAACTTCTTTAGGCTGACGATCTCCTCGAGCTCTTTTCTCCTTATCAAGTTGTCGCAAAACATTCTGTCAGTCCTTCGATAGTTTTCTTCTGACGCTCACAGTCTCTTTCTCAGAACTTCTGATTCAGCTTCAGCATCCTTGATGGCCTGTTGTTCACAAATCAACTTCAATCGTTGAACTTCAGCCTTCTCCATCCCAACCGATTCCTAGAGTTCGTCCGCGATCCTCTTCAAAGAGGTAATCTCCTCTGACTCCTTACTGGTACCGAATTGGTAACTATCAGCGAGCTGCTGTTGAAGTCGAGAAACCTCGCAGTTAGCAGCACGGAGCTTTTGCTCCAGCGAGGATATCCTCCCACATCAGTCCAATCGGTCGATCTCGTAGGCGAGCTCGACGTCGTGCAACTACTTCTGAAGGGCAAAAAATCTTTGCGACCAATCCCCACTCATATCGAGCCTTGTCGAAAGACCATGGCGAACTCCCCTCCAGCAGGTGAATTTTTTTTTTCGCCAGCTTGAGCTCAACTTCGAGGGAGCTGACCTTCGTAGTTAACTATCAGCGAGCTCAACTGGCGCTTTTCTTAACCTTGGCCAACTCCGTCTCAAAGTTATCTTTCTTAATATTGAAGCTCACGAAATCTTTCATATGCAACTTACGAAGGCGAGTGACTTCAATTGCCACCTTCGAAGCATTTTTTTCTGGACCGCTTAAGCTCATCTTCCACCTTCAACTTCTTCAAATGATGTATTTCCCTCTTTAAGCCTTTGACTATAGATTTTAGAGGAATACCTTTGGATAGTGGTTCGACATCGGTTAGAGATGATTGACCCTGACTTCGATCACCAGAAGGATTCTGAATAACATTCATCATAGTGCAAGTATAAGAAAAAGAAAACTCATTTTCATTTCTCAAAATGTATGAACATCCATCGAGAAAAAAAAAAGAAAAAATAAGAAAGTACAACTATTTAAAATTCTAGACCTCGGGAGGAGCAGCAACGAATGAGGTCGGAGCGTTCTCTACCGCCTCCGACTCCGGTACGGGTTCGGGTGCCTCGACGGTAGGTTCGGAGGGCTCGAGGATGGCTTCAACGGGAGAAAGGTCGGCTGCGGCAGTGGATGGCTCCGCCTCTTTATTAAGGACCTCCCCATATAAGAAGCCGAGGTCGAGTTTAGGAAACTTGGCGGCCACCCGATCCTCGCAGAGTTCGTATCCCTTCTGAAAGGCCTCCTGATCAAATACAATGTTCAGGACCCTCATTTCAGAGGAGACCTTGAACTTCTCCACTGCCTGGATCTTCGCCTCCGAGATCTATTTCAAAGTTTGATCCTGCAGCTCGCCAACCTTAACCTCAGCCTTCTTCCTTCTCTCCTCTTCCAAGGCCAAAGCGGCCTTCAGCCCCACCGAGGTGAGCTCCTCTTTTCTGAGCATCTCCTGCAGACCTTCAACCTCGACCGCCTTCTTTAAAAGGCGATCCACCTCGACTTGAAGGTCTTTTCGAGCCTTCAATGCCTCAAGCGGTTCACCATTTTGATGTGTACAGGTATTTGGTGACCTGATTGCAGTAAATGAATTGTGTTATGCATCAAAAAAAAAAATGATAAGACGACTACCTTAAGAAAGGTCCCGAGGGAATCCCAAATGAGCTGCGTATGGTCGAGGTCGGCCATCTAGTCTACCACCTCGAGCATGGCAAACCTGTCGGTTAAATCTCAGACGAGCTCTGGGTTGCCGAAGGGATCTCTCGGATTATCGTCGTCATCGCTGGACCCACCAGGGCACGTCTTGCGATGCACCTTCACGATGACCTTTTTTTGCCTTCTCCTTCCCTCCCAGCAGGAGGCCGTGGGGTTGGATCTTCAGCTAGAGGACTCATGGACGGAGGCACGGAGCCCTCGACAACAGCGCCGACCCGGACGGCGGCAGCGACCTCGGTGGCGGCTGCGGCTGCGGCATCAGCAGGTGCTGCAAAGTTGGGGTTGTTCACCCTGACCTTCTTGGCAGCAGGCTCATCCGACGCAGTACCTTTCCTTTTGCGGGCATGGAGCTTCTTTGAAAGCATTTCGACGGCCTTGGCATCCATCTTTACCATAAAGAAAAAAGACAGAAAAGAAGAAAAAGAAGAAAAAGGGAATAGCCCATCGACTTCGGCCGCGTACCTGCTAGATTCAGAGGGCTAAGACCGAGGTTGAACAAGGTTTGTTCTTTTATTAGCTTGGATATCATGAAAGTTCAGTAACCTTTGATTATGGTAACCGACTCTTGGTCCGCTTTCTCTAACCCCGGGGCTCGGCGGACTAATTCCCTCAAATATCCCTAGAGTGGGAGTCCTAAGTGCAAGGTTAGACAAGAAACGAAGATAAACTTTTCTTTGCAATTATGGATGGAAGAGGAGGCACCCTTAAGCAACTCCTTGCCGAACTGGGAAGAAACATACCACCAGTCCTTAGCAGTAGGATGACGCTTAAAAGTGAAGAAGGTTCGGAAAAGAGAAATAGTGGGCTTGACCTCAGCAAATATACAGAGAGCAAGGAACCCTATAATAAACCTAAAGAAATTCGGAACTACCGAGGCTAGGGAGATGTTTAAAAAACAAAAAAGAGCCACAATAAAGTCAGGAAGGAGAAGCCTTAATCCAGTGCGGAAGGCCTCCAGGTACAAGCAGAACCGACCTGGAGGAGCACAAGCCTGACCACTTGAATCAGGAAGTTCTAACTCGTATTCAACAGGCACCTCGTATTGGATCCTAACTAATGACAGGTCCTCAACGGTCAAAGAATAGGAAATGGACCTCGATATAAAGTCTGGCCGAGGTACTGCCCTAGGCCCAGTTTCCATACTAATCTCGACGTTATTGGGGTTTGAGTCAGCAACTCTTAGAACCGCTAGATCAGGAAACCTCAGATGACATCTAGATCAGGTTAAATCAAATAAAATCCCCAAAATAGAACTCAGAAAAAAGGGGGTTGAAGCCCAAAAATGAAGAACAACGATATTTACCTAAAAAAACTTGAAGAAACCTGAAGAATACAAGAAAGCTAAAAGTCAAGAGGACAGGGATGAGAGATTGACCTAAGAAAACACAGAAGGCCGGAAAGATGAAAGAGGATCGAGAAAGACGCCAGTGGCCGGAAGAATCGTGGAAACAGGAGCGACAAGAACAAGGATGCACGAAGACGACAGGAGATGAAGTAGAAGCACAGGCAAAAGCAAAAAACTATGGATGAAAGAGAAGTTTAAATAGAAAATCAAAGCCCCAAAGGAAGTTATGATTGTGGAACTTCTTCAGTCAACCCTAACCCACCGTGTCCCACTCACACCTACCGTCCAACGAAGCAATAACTACGCCGTACATGGAGCTCCGCGACAAGCGAGTTCTCAGGAAGATATTTCAAGTCATTCGACATTAAATCGCAGCGCCAATTTCAAAAAAGACAGTTTTATTCTCCAAAGCGGAAAACTGACAAAGAACTTTGGCTGCAACAGTTTTTTCGTACTCCCTTCGTTCGAAATTCAAACTCGAGAGTAGGAGACAAGTGTTGGGAGTAAAACGGCCCCCACCAAAGTTCTTGTCCGAAGTTCTTGGTCATCGACCTCCTCCCTATTGGGATTCATCGATCTCCTTAGTGACGAGTTCACACTGCAAAACCTCCCGAAGGCGCATAAAAGTTCGACGATACGATCTTGAACGGTGAAAAAGAATTACTGTTATTCTGGCCTTGTCCTTTGGCTAAAAGTGAATAACAGGATTAGGGTCCAGTCGCACGCCCCCCAGATGACCTCCTCCAGTCGCACCCCTCGGACGACCTCCTCCAGTCGCACTTACTCCGAACGATCTCTTTCCAGATGATCTTGTCCAGTCAAGCTCATTATGAACAAACTTCTCTCAGTCGCCAGGCGAGCTCCTTTCAATCGACCTCCTTCCAGTCGATCTCCTTCCAATTGCCTGGAAGGACCTCATCGTCCACATGAATCCAACTACCAACTCAATACAGACCGACCCACATACGGGCAACCTTAAAGGAGTCCAAACTTCTCTAGAACTATTGGGACTTGAAGCTCTTCGTCACCCGCACCCACTCCATCCGAACTTCAATTATTGATACTTGACGAACTGGCAAGTCGCGACAACGAACACCACTCTCAGCTGGCATGTCACGACAATGGACACTATCCTCCGTAACAAACTTCACGTGGCCCCAAACGGCCCACTACTAGAATGTTGCGACTGTCGCCATCAGTTAATTTCAAGCTCCGCCTATATAAAGGACCCTTCTGATGCATTTTCTCCCTAAGCTCTCTTCTCCCACCCGTTACTCTATCTCTTTTTATCCTTACTCCATTCTAGTTGGCCGAAAAATTAACTTGAACATCATACCGAAGCCACCCACCTACAGTTTGGACTTTGTTTTGCAAGTCCCGTCAGCGGCCTCATCTTCTCCACTCCAGCCATCTCCGGCATCCTCACAAATTTCCGCACCAACACAGATCATAAGGCAAAGATGAAGTTTTTACTAACTAAAATATGATAGCAAATTAAATAGTACCTGCAGCAAATGCTTAACAAAACTAGTTCAATATAAATGGAGAACAATACTAATGGATAGAGAATAGAATTAACAGAGACAAATGATATAGAAAAGGAAGGCAAGTGAAAAGGAAGCAGAACTAGGCTCTTGAGAAGAATTCCTTCCCTACGGGAAAATGTCTCTATCCATCATTATGGACAACCACAAAGCAAGCAACATATAAGTCCAATCTAATTAACCAACTAATTAGATCTCCCAAACATGCCAGACGGTAGAATCCCTGCTCATGCCACCATGAGACGTGAATGGCCAACCTCTTATTACCTTCCAAAGTAACATAAAAGTACTATAAGAAATTAAAAGACTATCAATCAGCAATAAATCTAGGCCCATTAGGTGAATTTTGATCTAGGCGTCATAGTACGAGGACACCTTGACTTGAAGAATTAGATCCGAAAGGTCAAGAAATCGAGCTGACTGCACTAGATCCTGCAAGGTTCTGACACCGCCGAGCTAGAATGGCCATAACTTTCTCATCCAATGTTAGAATCCTTATTATAACCGTAACTCCAAAAGCTCTTTTCGAGCCCTAGGAGCCTAACCAATTCGTCATCACAACTCATTTCTGAGCCCAATTCAATCATCTGATAGGTCAACTAGCTCGCGCAAGATCCTAGTTGAGTTGGGACTTTACTTTTCTCCTATTTTGATTAGGATTAGTCTTTGAGTCCTTGCTTAAGTCTGCTAGTATTTTTCCTCTATAAATAAGGCCCTTTAGGCCAACATTATAATCAAATTTCGTAAGTTATTAAATTAATTTTCTTAGAAGAGAGTTCTTCTACCTCTTTGCCGTGAACCCTAGTTTCATGTCTTCTCTCTTCCCAACAAAACGCCATGCTATAGGCTGTGTCAATTGGTATCAAAGCCTCGCGATTCCTTGGCGGTGATCCCTTTTGGAGTCTAGATGGTGGGTGATGGTCGCAAGAAAAACCAACTTGCAAATCAAGCGGCAGCCCAATATGAAATCATGTGGCAAGAACGAGATCTGATGTTGAAGTGTGAAGATTTGAAGAGACAGGTAACAGATCTGACCGCAAATCTTGCGCAATTGGAATATTGGGATGCAAGAACCGAGGCTAAACTAGAAGATTATAGATCTGAGAGACATACTTCAAATTTTAAAAACCCCTTTCACCAGGGTATTCCCATCTACCCACGTGAAGGTCATAGCGATTCTTTCGAGCGATCAACCAGCTTGTTCGACTCCATCAAACTAAATATGCCTGAATATTCGGATAGTCTATCAACAAAGGTGTTCCTCGATTAGCTTGATGAAATCGAGCGCATCTTCGAATACAACGAGGTACCTGACGACAAGAAGATGAAGCTTGTCACCTTAAAATTAACAGAATGTATTTCTGCTTGGTGGCAGCAATTGAAGCAAGCTCAAAATCTAGGACTAGAAGAATAAGGCGTTAAGGGAGCAATTATTATCCTTCAACTACATAGACCCTATACTAGTGCCTACAAAAGATCCGGCAAGGTCTAAAATCCATGGATGAGCATACGAAAGAATTCTACCAACTGGTCCTAAGAAATGACCAGGCAGAGAGCAAGTAGATGGTCGCGAGATATCTTGGTGGTCTACGGCAGCAGATCCAAGATGCTTTGAGGATTCTTTTCCCATGGATGGTCAAAGAAGCCTACCACCGTGCTGTAGTTGCTGAGTAGCTGCAACAAAGGCCTGTGCCTAGACCTGATCCTTCCCTATAGAGCAGCCATGTGTTGGAGAACCAGGGGAACATGCAAGGTAACACAACTTCCACCCTTCCTATTCGTATCCTTGTTGATACAAGGCCCTTAAAACCAACCCAAGCCAGGACTTTTACTTTGTAGTGTTACAACTGTAGCAAGATCGGGCACATGCAGAATAAGTGCAAGAAACCTGCAGGACAACCCGGGAAGTAGTTGCTGATCAAACAAGAAGAGCCTTTCGACGAGGATCAAGGGCCTACCTATGATGGAGGCAAAGAAGAGGATGATTTCCTATTGTTTGGGGATAAAGGAGAGCCTCAAGTTATTTGAAAGAGCTTACTCGCGCCCAAGAAGGTGGAAGAAAAGGAAGACTAAAGGTAGACCAACATCTTCCATACCTATTGTACTATTAATGACAAGATCTGCAAGGTCATCATCAATGGAGGTAGCTGCGAGAACATTATCTCTTAGGAAGCCGTGACGAAGCTGAACCTGACTCCTAAAAAGCATCCTCAACTGTACAAACTTTCATAGTTCTGAAAAGAGAATGAGGTGGTTATTGATCGTCGCTTCCTTGTATCGTTTTGTATCGTTTTCAATCGACCAAAAGTATTTCGACAAGATTTGGTGCAATGTCGTTGCCATGGATGTCTATCATTTACTTTTAGGGAGGCCATGGTAGTATGATCGTAACGTCACCTATGATGGTCGTCGGCATACTTATACATTCTGGAAGGACCATCAGAAGATCACTCTGGTTCCGATGAAGAAGAAAGATCTACCTCAACCAAAGCCAAAGGCCGGCATCAATCTTCTGATGAATTTTTCTTATTTGTAGAAAATTATGGAGATTTCAAACTCAAGGATGAGTTCTTTCTAGCCTAAGGAGTGTGACGCAGGCATCATAGCGCGAAGACACCTTGATTTGAAGAATCGAATCCGAAAGGTCAAGAAACCGGGCTGACTACGATAGATCCTGCAGGGGTCTGACATTGCCAAGCTTGAACGGCCATAACTTTCTCATCTGATGTTAGAATCCTTATTATGATCCCAATTCGAAAAGCACTTTTCAAGCCCTACGAGCCGGACCACTTCACCGTCATGACTCATTTCATAGCCTAATTCAATCATCTGGTAGGTCAACGGGTGCATGCAAGATCTTAGTTGAATTGGAACTTTTAGTTTTCTCCTATTTTGATTAAAATTAGTGTTTTGAGTCCTTGTTTAAGTATGTTATTATTTTTCCTTTATAAATAAGGCCCTTTAGGCCAACGTTATAATCAGATTTCTTAAGTTATTGAATTAATTTTCTCAAAAGAGAGTTCTCTTCTTCCTCTTTGCCATGCAACCCTAGTTTCATGCGTCTTCTTCTCTCTCCCAATGAAACGCCGTGCTATAGACTGCATCAAATATCTAGTCAAGCATTGCTTCATAAATGTTCGTCGCAGCAGGGTTGGGCCCTCAAATACCTAAATTGCTGCCCCAATTCAAAAGTTAAGGCCTTCATTAGCTTGAATATTGCTTTGAGCACTTCCATGTATGATTTTTGTAGCCATTGCACCATCTCATGGACCTTAGCAGCTGATCTTCAATGATCGGTGCATCGCGTAATAAAAATTAAATGCTTACTTTTTGTTTTTGAATCTATTCACCACTTTGCTCACCATAATAGCATAAAGGATGTGATAGCAAAGTTGAAAGGCCAAAAGAAATGCCTATCAAACTAAATATTATTTTTCTTTGAATTAGGATCACATTTTCCTTCCCCCATCATCTTGAAAAAATAAAACTACTTTTGCTAAAAAATAACAAAAACTAGTATGACAGCTAACTGAAGTGGATCTAAGAATTAGGTCTCTCATCCTAGATTTCCAATGAAATACAATAAAAAAAAAATCTGTGAAGGTATCCAACTGTCTTCTATTATAGTGAAAAGACCATCAATGCATTGTCAAGGTGGCTGGTGAACTAAGCAACATTTTATGGTGCTATCATGTCATGACTCTTTCAGGTGATAGGCAAAATATGCAAGTCAAAATTGGTAACATACTCAATAAAAGAATAGCATATCAAGATATCAAGAATTGGTTCTAAACATTGAAAAAAAGATGACTGATAATCATGTAATACAAAGAGACCCCTTGATGTCATAAATTTCTTGCAAAATTCAATGTGAAAACACATTAGATGGATGATGGGTCATTCTTACCTATGCTCACGTTCAAAAACAGAAATACCCAAAGTGAGCACTTTTGAGTAGACCCATGAAGCCGAGAAACATGAAAAGAATGTTGGTGGGGAGTCAGGAATTAAGGACTGAGTATCTTCCATTAAACTAGTTCGTATCTGGCTATCAGATATATCAATGCACCTTATCACCATATCCATATTGTTTTGATCTAGATATTCATCCATTACTTGTGCCACTTCAATCGCCTGCAGACATCCAAGCAACACGATTAGCATGATAGAAGGTGCAGGAAGAAAATGTTTTCTTCCTTGCCTAGGAAAAATCTACTACCTCTTCATATTCTAGAAGGTCATCTCGACCTGCAAAAATTTGGTGTGAAACATTGCAAGTATAATCTGGAAATTTGATCAGTCCAAGATCAACTAATAAAAAAGATGAAAGGTCCTGATCTCCATTGAGGAAAAAGAGTCTCTGCATAAACACATCAAGAAAATGAAGGACAAAAATAAGGCATCACAATGAAACCAAAAGAAATAATAAGACTAACTTGAAGAAAAAAGAAATCCACAATGGTTTAAGATTATTGAGATAAAGGAATCACCATAAATCACCTGAACACGCCACAGAAGTATATCAGCAGCAGCAGATATTCTCACACAGGTTCCCACCCGTTCAAAAACCACCTTTGGTAGCAGTGAGCTGCATGTCCCAATGGTTGATTAGCTGAGCATTCTGAAAGAATCTATAAGCAAAAAGTATTTTAAGTTACTTTTACCAAGCTCCATTTTCACATGCAGAATACAGAATATTGATAAGCTCCCGACGTCGAGTGCAATTGATGACTTTCTGAAGAACCATAAGGTGAAAAAAAAGGAAAAAGAAAAGAAAGGTAAACAGCAAAAGTCTGTAAGTGGACTAACCAGACGAGGCAAATTGCATATTTCAGAACAATTACATAAACAAAAACATGATATAAATACAAATACTTATAAAAAGCACTAAAGAATCCATTTTTATTTGCTAACCAAATTCTGGTCCACCAGTTGTTTCTAGTAAAAGTCAATATCGACTTATTCTAATGAAAGCGAAGATCAACTTATAAAATTTTCCACCATTTTTTCACATTTGTTCCTTTCCACCCATCTTCCAAACCTTCAATTTGTATTCAAATATTCTCTACTCCCAAGGGTTAAAATCTCAGTACAAGACCTCATCCTGGTTTGCTTATAGGATGTTGAGGTACCAGGAAGGATGGCACAACCAAGGCATACCGAAACTGCTGATTGCATCCCCAATGTCAAGACCCAACGGATATGGTTGGGATATCCCAGTTCAAGAGAATTGGTGTCTTGCAGGTATCTTAGGTCCCAGTTTTTTTATCAGAATGGTATAATAATATCAACACTATCAACCCATTCCAACGGGATTTAAATTTTTGCCAATCATTATTCCAACACTCCAACTTATACCTAAAATCCTTAACAGTTTTCATTCAATATATCCTTAAATTTATGCAAACAATTCAAATACCATGCCTGTACCCTGTTACAGTCAATGACCAGCTAAGCATTGTACCATAATTGTCATATAGAGCACTTGGGATAGCCTAGTGCCCCGATAATTTGCAAGGACACCATTTTCTTTCTCTTTGTTGTTGTTTTAAATGGTCATTTAAACTTTAGAAACTTTTTAAGGTTTGTTTATGTAATAATTTTGGAGTATCAAAGGTTTTCAAGGTAAGGGGTGATTTTATGGTGTCGATGTAGATACCAACACCTTACTCCTTTTGTTGTTTCGATGCTGGAGGAGAAAAGAGAGAAGGGAAGAAGAGAGGAAAGGGGGGAAACTAGGACAGAGCTGGTAGATCTAGCTTCTATTGCTCAAGTCTGGCCTTCTCAAAGCCAAGTTTCAAGTTAGACGATAGAAATTCTCTCCCGCCTTATCTTTTTACCAAAATTCTTTAGCCAAAAATCAAGAAGAAAAGCTCTCGGTATCCATACCATAAATCCATCCGTTACCTCAAAAGCATGGTATTCCATACCGGCCCAAACCGGCCGGTACACTCCATACCATACCGTACCGGCGGGAAACCGAAATGGTTCGGACCAGTTTTTCGGAAAATGGCCTGAACCGGATCAAACCGGTTGGTACGGTACAGTACGGACCGGTACTGGACGATTTGTTCTGGTATGGGACAGTGTGGTACCAGTATGGAGTGGCATGGCCCGGTACGGAGCGATTTTTTTTCTTTCTTCTCTTGGACATTGGGTGGGATTTCTTTTATTTTTTATTGGTAGTACAAGGCGGTATGGTACCGTACCGTACCATACCATACCAGCCGGCTATCGATACAAATAGCGGTACCGAGCCCGTGTACCTTGCTCAAAAGCATGGTATTCCGTATCGGCCCAAATCGGCCGGTATACCCATACCATACCATATCGGCAGGGAACCAAAATGGTTCAGACCGGTTTTTTAGCAAATAGCTTGAACCGGACCGAACTGATTGGTACGGTACGGTATGGGCCGGTATGGGGCGGTACGGTATGGCATAGGATGATTTTCTTTTTTTCTTTTTTTTGGCCATTAGATGAGATTTTTTTTATTTTTTTATTAGCGGTACAAGACGGTATGGTATGGTACCGTACCGGTCGGCTACCAACAGGTTTTGGTACCGAGTCCGTAAACCTTGCTCAAAAGCATTCCGTACTATTAAATTATGATAGAAACAAATTCTAGAAAGCTTCAAAGTCACCATTAAAAACAACAAAAAATAGAAAAGAAAACAAAAATGGCAGCTTGGCAAATTACTTTGATGTCAAACCATCCCAAGTGCCGAGATGGCGGGTACAACCATCTTGGTCAGCGTCCTACTGTTTGTACAAGCTACCTATCATAAGAGTTGCTTACCAGTCTAACCCTGGATGAGCAAGATAGACCGAGCAATACCAAATCTTCATAGCTTGACTAGTGCCAATGTGAACTTTGTTCAATATGTTCATTTCCAAATATATCCACCTAGTTTTGCCATTTACCTTTATTGCCACAGGCTCCCGGGCGTACACCAGCTCAACTTGGTAGCAGGCGATGAAGCAGAGACATTGGAGCACAAATGCCAATTGGTACCTACAAGCAAGTCCACTTGCGGAAAGTGTTCAACGACGGACCCTCCGATGGTCAACTCACCTGAAAGTCAGGAATGGAGGTAGAGAGAGATAGATAAAGAGAGGTGTAAAGAGATAGCGAAGAGTGATGATTAGCCCTCAAGAGTGCTCAAGAGACTCACCTAGGGTCCCCCCATTCTTCCCTTTTGTAGAGAAGCGATCGGTGGTCATTTAAGGGTGGTGGTTGGCCATGCCATATCATGCATGTAGGGTCAATGCATAACATCCATGTCGTTATTCTAGTGATGGCATCACAATCTCGACGATCTCTTGCCCCTTCTATGCCATA